>JASANC010003141.1:0-68786 GCA_030248135.1 Theristus sp. LFF4_11
CAAAAATGAAAATTTAAAAAAAAGTGATTAAAAAAAAACAAAAATGCCGATTTAAAAAAAAATTCGAAAAATTTTCCTCTAATATGCTCTGAAAACCTCAATTTTGGCACAATTTTTCGAAAGTTCAACAAAAATTTTCTTTGATTATACCTCGTAAAACCTTTAGCAGTCGATTTTGGAGTGGACCGTTTTACCGACTGATTTTAGGCTTCGACAACATCTGCGATGAAGTTTTTGAGCGTCCCAAAGCTTGGCCTACTATTTCCGATGCAGATAAGGTGACGATTCGCCTCGCAGAGCGTCCGATTGTGCTCGCTGCTCCGTTTGCAAGCGCTACGTTGTCTGGTTGCTTCTTCGTGTCGTGTCGTCGCGACACCATCAGAAGAATTGATCGAATTTCAAGGCGGTATGTTTGTCTTCACTTTAGCATTAGCTCAGCTGAGGACAATTAGTGACGTTTTGGAGGTCAAAACACAAGAAGAGGCATGGTGACGGTTTGGAAAAGGGGTAATTGAGGTCACCAAAACAAAATCTGCAAAGTTCCGCCATACGGGACGGGAGTCATTCGGGAGGCGCTTGCATATCATATGTGGTTCTTCGGACTCCCTGATTGATTTAGCACAACTTTGATTTTTGAAATTTTTGTGGCGAAATACCACAAAAAAATGGCGATTTTTGTTTTTTTTCAGATTTTCAGATTTTCAGATGAAAGTACACTTTTGATGGCCAAAATTCGTTTTTTGATCAATTAAAAAATTAATTTAAAAAAATTAAGCTTAAAAAAATTTCGAACCATTTTGCAGACAGAGCTTGCGTGCGTTGCGTGGTCGTCGTGATCGTGAGCGATGACGTTCGTGGCCACATTTGTCATAGTGCTTGCGCTTTTCGCCAGCGATGTGCTCAGTCAAGATGCTGAGATCAGTGGCGCAATGTCGATTTCGTCCGTCGAACGCCAACTCGATCTGACCAGTCAGCTGGTCCGTGAGACGACGACGTTTCAGCTTGAGTCCACGGCTCCCGAAAGCTACTTTCTTGTTCCGATCGTTGCGTCCGAGGCAGACAACGTGGCTTGGATCGAAGCGACTTTGGACGGCAGCGAACTGAAGAGCACGAAAACAAGCGTCAGAGCGCAACAGTGAGCGACCAATACCACCAGTTGTCAACCTTTGTAAAGAAAAATTGGACTTGTTTCATGTGTCAAGCAAGAAAAAAGACAAGAACGTCAAGAATTTTTTTCTTCAGAGACGATGCCGTTTTCTACAAGTTCGAATTTCCGTCGTCCATCCGTTCAAAGGCGACCATCGTTTTGTCCGTCCACTACGTCCACCGCATCAAACCGTTTCCAGCGCAAATTTCGCAGGCCGAACAACAGTGGGTGCTCTTGCTTGTTTCTTTGTTAGTCTTTCAGGCTTGAGCACAACCATTTTCATTGTTCAGCGATAATATTAAGTACAATAGTACTAAAAATATAACATAATAGTACATAACAGAATGTTATTTTGTTTCAGACTTGTGGATTACGAGGGCAACGCGCATGTATTCGCGGCGTATCCGATAAAAACGTGCAAGACGAGCATCAAGGTGAGCGCGTCAGGCTCGGCGAAAGTCGAGTCGTACAGCCGGGTGGCACCGTCGAAGCACGAGGGCGACACGATTCTCTACGGACCCTATGACGAAGTGGCGCCGTTTTCGCAGGTTTGCTTGCACACCGCATTGTGGCGCAAGGCCTTTTTTTAACAAATCATTTTTTGGCCACCACCTACCCACCAACGATTTTGTCACAAACCGCTGGGGCTCAGTAGCTCAGTGACTGATTGAAATCATGAAAATTATAAAGTTTCGGTTTTTTTTTCACGTAAACTTATTCACCAGTGTCTGCTCTTTAAAATGTGATGTGAGGGAATTAAAGTGCGTTACTGCGTTGTGTCATGAATTTTTTTCAGTCGCTCACTGGTATCGGTGCGTAGCACTATTGGACTACTTCGCGTTTATAAACCAGCCTGAGAGCCCCACACATGTGAAAGTCTGCCTTAAACTCAAAAACACGACACCACTACGATTGCAGAAAGCGATCCGCGTGCACTACGAGAACAACTCGCCGTTTCTCGTCGTGAACAACATCGAACGCCTGATCGAGGTGTCGCACTGGGGCAACATCGCGGTCGAGGAGAAGATCGACATGACGCACGTCGGCGCACAGCTCAAGGGCGCCTTCTCGCGGTTCGACTACCAACGAGACCACCGAGGACACAATCAGCCGTCCGTCGCGTCCTTCAAGGTCGCCGTTTGTTCCGTGTTCTGTTCTGAGTTGTTGACGTTATTTTTGACACCGCTGACACGGTGGGGGAGTTCTTGTAAAATCGATGACACAGCACGAGAGCCTTTGATTTTTTTTGAATCTTCGGCTGCCTGGTTGCAAATCAATAACAACAAGTTTTGCATTTTTATGAAATATAGCTGCTGTTTTTCTTTAAAAAAACGCGTTTCTGAAATAAATCGAGGAAGGCGCTATCTCAGTCTTGGCCTAAAATGCTATGAATCAACCATAAAATAAAATGAAGACGGGCAAAACATCATTTGTTTTTTTACTAAAGTGAAGGAATGTGTGTTAGCTTTCAATTCAGTTGTTTTGAACATTTGGTTGTTGTGCGAAACTAATTCAAATTTCAGACGTTCTTACCAGCATCGGCTCGAGACGTCTACTACCGAGATGAGATTGGCAACATCAGCACGTCAAACATGCGCCAGCTTGACGACGCCGTCGAATTGGTCTGACATTGTCTCGTTTGATAGCTACGCTTTTTTCGGCGTTTGTTTGTAAAGGCTTTGTTTTCGAATTTAAATTTTTCGAGAGCTGTTTTTGCAGCAAATTCGCCCACGATTTCCGCTGTTTGGTGGTTGGCGTACGCAATACACAATCGGGTACAACGTGCCGAGCTACGAATATTTGTTTGTGAAAGGTCGCAAAATATACAGCATGACTTATTACAAAAAAAATTGTTTGTATACCGTACAAATTGCATCAATATGAACACTGCCATCACAAAAACTTGCAGGCAATCAATATGCGTTGAAGATGCGTTTCCTCGATCACATTTACGACAACATGGTCGTTGACGAGCTGACGGTGCGCACGATTCTGCCAGAGCACAGCGAGTAGGCGAGAGAGCGTTGCACTTTGCTTTTGTGTTTTCATCAGTGTCTGTGAGGATTTAAGGATTTTGGTGCTGGTCTCAAACCACCGCACTGCACAGTTACAAGCAAACACCTCGCACACCCACACACCATTATGACAACACGCTTGGCGTCGTATGTGCGCATGCGTGTTTGTTTGTTTGTGACTGTGCAGCATTTTCTCGGTCACTGAGCATTTGCATGGTGTTACCGATCAGATGCTGATCGGGTCGCTCTGCGTCGAAGACATCGTGCAATCGCAGTCCACCACCGTTTCACTTTATCGCAACCGAACGCCTTTGTTCACAGCAGAATGTTTCACACGCCCAAAACTTCACAGGAAAATCCGCGTGCGGCCGCCGTACAAAGTGCGTCGTTCGGCAGATGAACGTCACCACACCTACCTCGACTACGCCGGTCGCCCGGTCGTGATCGCACACAAGTCGCAGTTGATCGACAAACACATCAAGGACTTTGAGGTGCGTTGGTGGTCGGTGTTGCTTGCTCGATGTTTCATACTCGCATGAACGCTCTTGACGAAACTGCACTTTGTGATGGCATTCCAATGTGACGGCGTGCGCAGACGCATTCGTGCATGAGCAGGCGAATCGTTTGCGTTCACGTTTCGTTCATGAACACGAATATATTGCAGCTGGCGCTCATTCATGGTTGAAGCAAGCCGCAAGTGACGGCAGGAATATGCTTTCTTCCCATTATGCCAATCATGCAAATTGGTTTATTCATCCTGTACGAATTTCGCCGTAGCATTCACAGTTGTCATTTGGTTGCACACCCCAGTATCTCCCACACGAACCGCGCACGAGAATGTCGTGCAAAACGAGCTACAAAACATAACAATTCTCATTGAGAGCTTTCCAAATGAAGTTTCTTCTCTGCATTCATGGTCATCTGTTCATTTTTGCTCAGATCTTCTACCAGTATGACCGAATGTCGATGGTCTTCGAGCCGTTAATGATCGTCGTCACGTTCTACATCCTCTTCTTGGTCGTGATCTTCTGGGTGCGACTTGACTTCACCATTGCCAAGGCTGGTATTTTTTATTAACTTCTCTCATTATTTCTTGTCAGCATTTCTACAGTGTAGCCATCAGACAAAATGGTTATTTCAGGACGAAATCTCTGAGTCGCGCATGCGCGTGCAGGGCCTGGTGGAGCGTGTCACGGACGTGCACGTGCAGCGGCTGCACGCCTACGATGCTTGGCTGGACGCCATCCGAATCTATCGAGAGAACAAAGTAAACTCAACACAACGGCACCGGTCCGGTGTGCCTGATTTTTGGTGTCTTTAATTTGCGCAGTATTTTGTAATTTTATTTTTTCAATTTTTAACAAAAATCTGCAGGACGCCACAGCGCTGCTGAACAAGCGCAAACGCGCTGAGACGGACATCAAAAACGCGACGCAGACGATCAGCGAACTGCAGTCGGAAATCAAGGCTGAGAGTCCGGACAGCGCCGACAAAGTGCGATATTGGGCAATTAAAATTACTTTTTTGATAAACGTGATTGAAATTTGTCGACTTGCAAAATTGATTTTCAGCTCAATGAACTACAACGACTTGACAAGGTCGCCAAGGAGGCACTCAATCAATTTCACACGCAAAACGAGCGCTTCGTGAAAGGTTGTTTTTGGTTCATTTGCCCGTTCATACGACATGGACTCAAAATTGGGTGTATTTATTGTATTTATTTACAATTTTTCAGTGTCTCACTTCACATGATGTTACCTTACAGGGCAAATGCAGAAAGCTGCTTTTGCTGAGGCGGAGAAAAAGTTCAAGAAGAACTTCGACGAAACCCGTGACAAGATGGACACAACGGTCTACGGATTGTGAAACTGGCAGCACGAGTGACTGTTTGCGAAACTAGGAAGAACTTGTTTTTTTTGTGGGAGGGGGGGGGTGGGTTACGTTCATTGTTTTCATTTTTTGTCTTTTGTGGATTGTGGATTTGCGTTGTGCTTGTCTTGATGCTGTTACTTGTTTTGCTTTCATGGATTTGTTAGTGTGCGCTCGGTTAGTCAAAACAACACACGCTCGTTCCATTCTGGTTGTTTTTTGCAAGGCAAACTTTAGATTTCATGATTTTGCGTCGAAGTTGATTTGTTACTGCTCCCACCCAGACTTCCGGTGTTTTTCGTGTTGTTGTGTTAGTGGATCCGCAGATTTATGTTATGTTCTTCTTCATCCCCCAAAAATCACATAGTTGTGCCTTTATTGTTCGACGATTATTTATTCGGTTATCCACTCTCATGATTAGGGTTGGTGTGGGCAAACACCGTTTTTCCCGTTTTTTACCAACCCAACTCATAAAAATTGCACTTTCTCACGTGAACCTAATAACATGAGAAATCATATTTTAAAAGTGTGTGCATCATGTGCGTTTGGTCGGGTTTGCTCTTGAATCAAGAAAGCGAAAATTTGTCTCCGCTGAAGTTCTTCATTAGCTTTAGCGTTGCTTAGTTACGAAAACGAGTCTATTCTGGTTCGCACGGTTCTCATCTCTCAGCTTGGTTAGGTTGTACTTTACTTTATTAATAAGTGAAAAGAAAAGAAATACATGGAGAGTACATGTGCCGAAAGGCTTCTGACAGGATCATGGCGTGTTGATTTAGTTCACGAGGTGATTCATCCATTAGTGCACTTTGATACTTGTTTGTGGTCGTTGACATCCCTGTCTGTGTTCATTGGTTTTTTGGGTTTTTTTGTTGTTTCGTTCTGTCGGGTCATTTTTCATTGTGTGATTTTTTTGTATTCGAAATTTATTTGCATTTCAAATGGACATGTTGTTGGTGTTTTGTGTTAGCGCCGTTTTAGTTGTCATTGATCGATTGTTTTTTTCTGTTGTTTTTTTCAAATTCGGTGCGGTTTGGGAATCGTTGAATTTGAATAAAATGTTACCGTTTGCTTGTTGACATTGTGAAACACGTTTTTCTTGCATTCTGTTATGCGGAACTGACAAAAATCCAGCTTGCTCCATGAAACGGGGAAGTTATTATTACTAATAAAATAACTACATCTTTTTGTTTACCTTATGTTTTCAAAGGAGTTTTTTTGTTGAGTCTGATTCCGTGTTCTTGTTGACTTTGATGTGTATAAAGTTTGTTTCGATTATGCACCACTGGTTTCTAACTTCCGTGATTTTTTCGATTACCGGCGGGAAGAAACGTCTGCTGTCTGGGCTCGACTAACTTTGCAACGTGATAGATAACACGTTCTTGTCGCATGTTGCATGTTTTCACAACAGTTCAGAAACCTTTTGAAGAAACATTTTTCTTGCAAATCTTCTGCAAAAAAATATGTTTACCAGGTTTTCAATATTTTGAAGCTTGCTGACTGACACGCTACAGAGTGAAAAAAACACGGTTCAGTGTTTTCTCATTTTTGTTATTTCGCCAAAATTTTCACTGGTGCGACTTCCGCCATTGACAGCTTCAATGTCCCTAGTTTCAAAACTCGCTTCATGGCATGATTGACAGTTGAATATGGCAATAGTTGTCTGCGGTCTTACAGCAAACACCAAATACGGTTCACACTCGCACCAACCACAGTGTGGTGGTGCACGTGAAAAACATCACCACAACGTTCGACAATTTTGCTCAACAACCACTGTGTCTGTGTTTGTAGTGTTTATTTGCTTTGCGTAAAACAGCCCAGGGGAAAACAGTTTGTCCCACTGCGTTCTCTGATTCATTGCAGTCAGTTTTTTCTGCTGTCTGCACGCGTTGCCGATTGCTCCCCTCATTGCAAATCGTGTTTTGAAATCTAAAAATAATTCCACCCATTTCGCTTATCTCGTTTGTTCGTTCTTGTGAATGTTAATGTGATCGTCAATAAATTTGTCAAACAACATGGTCAAAGGTGAGTGGGAGAGATGGCACGTTGTGGTGACTGGTGATACACGCGCTGCGGTTGTGGCAGATGAATGAATTTTGAAATCTCAAAAACAAACTTCGGTTCTTATCTGAAGATTTCCGAATTCATTCATTTTTTGATTCGGATATTCGTTTGACTGAAAGTGCGCGCGCACACCAGCGGCTCACATTGTGGTTATGTCATTCGCGGTGTTGGGTTTTGACTCGTGTTGATTTGCTCAATCATTTTCAAACATGCACGTGCGACGGTGTGGTGTGGCAATGGTACACCACATTGCGGCCACCGCATCACACGTGCCACCACACCGTCGCACGGCCCCCATTTGAATCGCACAAAGTCGCCCGTCCTCTCACAGACACGAACGAGCAGCCTGGCTCGGTGGTGACCCCGCCGCGTGCCGCCGACCCCGCAGGCAACCACCAGCAGACTCGTGGCGCACTGGGCACCCTCGCCCTGCTCGGCACCCCGCCGGCCGCTGTCTCGTCGCAGGATTTCCTGAGCACGACCGCAGCCTCCGGTGGAAGTGCGGGCAGCGGCGGCCGCAGGCTTGGCAGAGCAGCGCAGCAGCTGATGATGGACACGACGAGCAACGCGGAGACGTCCATGCTCAGCAATGGCGACGTCAACGATGACGGCGTTCGCGACGACGGCAGGGACGGATGCTCGCTGCAGCAGTTGTTCGCGACCGACATGGGCCTGACGTACAAGTGCGTCGGTGCGGTGGGTGAATTCAACGGGGCAGAGACGGCTGCGGCCCACACAGTAGCGTCCCGACGTTGGCGCTGCACCTGACTCCGCGCCTCTCTATGGTGCTTGGGCTTAAGAAGCCTTGGGCACCTGCGGTTTTCTGCAACACTGCACAACAATAAGCATTATAATACTGCTGAGCAACAAAGTCCCATTGGTCCGTGCAACAATTGTCAGGGTTCATTTCAGGCATCACTTGAGCATGCAAAAGACCTAATTAGGAATGATACATTAGACAGTCGTCCCAGACTAGCATAAGTGGTTCAGCGTTGATGTTTTTCAGCGATTTCAACATTCTGCCGGGTTACATTGATTTTGCGGCGCACGACGTTCAACTTGACTCACGACTGACCAGGGACATCACGCTGAAGGCTCCGTTCGTCTCGTCGCCGATGGACACGGTGACCGAGTCGGAAATGGCGATCGCAATGGCGGTCAGTCTGGCACTTGGTTACAGTGAATGTCGATCTGGTGGTGCATGTTTTGTCTGTCACACACGCATCACCTGGTGCAGCCCACGAAACGAGCATAAAAGTTCACATAAAGTGCCAACCATCAAGCTCGTCGTGGGACAGGGGGCGACTATCTGGTTTTTTGTCCATCGTGTTCCATACATCCCCATTCATCTGCTCGATCCTCCGAGCGCACAGACAAGAGTCTGATGTGTGATGCGGTGGTACCACCAAACCAAGCCAAGATACGAGGGAGACAAAATTGGTCACTTGTCATGTCATGTGCCATCAGCCGATGCGCAACTTGAGCGATGACTAGAGATGATGGACAGAGTGATTAAAGTCAATTTAAAAAAATCTTTTCAAACTTCAGCTGCATGGCGGAATCGGCATTATTCATGCGAACTTCAAAACCATCGAAGAGCAGGTCACAGAGGTCGAGAAAGTGAAGGTTAGCTATTGTTTCGGATATAAATGATGAAATTTTGTGATGCGTGCAACTATGAAATACTGGAAAAATGTTGTCTCGAAACATGACCATACAACTTCAGCGCTACAAGCAAGGCTTCATCGTGCATCCGGCCGTGTTGTCGCCGGAGCACACCGTGCGAGATTTGATGGATATAAAGGTCGGCTGAAATGGAAGTTCCTGCTCAAATTGTCACTTTCTTGCATTTTCACGCTCTTGATTTACCTTTTTAAAGTACCTATTATTTCCCAGATAACTAATGATATAAGTTGAGGAGGTTTCTCGAGGCTTCAAACGGAAGACAGTGGATAAGAAAAACAAACGTCCTGCAAATTTCGTGTCATGTTTTGCAGAACAAGCTCGGCTTCAGCGGCATTCCAATCACGTCAACTGGCGAGGTTGGCGGCCGTCTGGTTGGCTTGTGCACGTCACGTGACATTGACTTTATTCCCGACAAGCAGTGGCAGTCGACGCTTGTACGCGATGTGCGTTTGGTCACTGGTTTCGGCAGTTTCGAGCGTTTTTTGTGTGATTGTATGTCTGTATTGAGCGACTGAATGACAGAATTGCTGGTTATCTTGGTGAATTGTGCGTGGTTGTCGTTCTAGGTGATGGTGCCACGTGACGCGCTCATCACGGCCAAGGAGAGCTCGACACTGAAAGACGCCTATCAGATACTGCAGAAACATCGCAAAGGTTCGTGCCATCACTGGGAGCCACGCTGACATCGATGCATGTCAATCAATCTGTGCAGAATTTCTTTTTTTTTGCTTGATTTGACATGCAGCTTCCTGGTGAAGACGCTCCGGAACAAGCCGAGGAGAATGTGTCTGTGCGAAGATTGACAATGACCTTTTTGACAAACAATATAGAAAAAACGTCAGCCTCAGTTTTACCAAATTCTCAAGTTTTTTTTAACCGGCGTGCTTCAATTGTTCGCAGGCAAACTGCCGATCGTGAACGACCAGGACGAGCTGGTGTCGTTGATCGCGCGCACTGATTTGAAGAAGTCACGTGACTTTCCGTTGGCCAGCTACGATGAACGCGGCCGCTTGCTGGTTGGCGCCGCGACGCACACGCGAGAGGGCGCTAGGCGCAACGTGCAACTGTTGGCCGAGGCCGGCCTCGATGTGCTCGTCATTGTGAGCGACTTGATGTTTCACTCAGACCATAAGGATCTGCTTTCGCGTGAAACGTTTCGGGGCAGTTTCGCACTGATCACAAACAGCGCCGACTTTATGTACTGGATTTTTCTTAGAGGGACACATCACTGATGAGGCAACCCCTCTTCTGCATCTAACATTGGCCAGACCAAAATGCAGAGAACCATCACACAGTTTGGTTGAGTTGTCGGCGTTTAGTTGTAAGGGGTAATCTTGTGCTGACCGGTCCAGTTCGGTCTTAAAGATGCGCAAAAAAGTGGCTTTCATTTTTGAGTTCCCATTTTAACCGTGTGTTCTCGTAACGGACAATTTTCATTGTAGCAAGCGCTTGCTTACGAACACGCTTTTTCATTTTCATTTTATTTTGTTTGTTTTTATTAGCTGCCATCTTGCACGAGTGACTGCTGTGACCAGGAAGAGGTAGAGCAACAGTCGAATAGTGTAGAGTCGCATGCATAATCTCATCACACTCCCAGCAGAACTTTCTATTTTGCACCGCTTTGGTGTCACCATGTGAAAACTGTGGTTCAACCTTCTTTGTGCAACAACTCATGATCCGTTGTGAAACACACGCAACTACTCTTTATATTCATCCATTTATTCCTTCAATTTATTCATTATATTCATTCTATGACTGTAGTTCCTGAGTATTCATTCAACGCTGTCATTTCACATCGTAGACACAAACACCGATACATCTAGAATTTGTACAAATGAACACTTGAACAGTAATTTGTGCACCAATGGCTCTCATTTCCTTGTCACAGCAGCGCACTGCATGCATGCGTGGGGCACCATCACCGATAACACTTCCCTCCCCCTCCTCCTGCTCAATTTCGTGTTTGCATAAGTTTCTTCAAGTGTGTGTTTTCAATTAATCACCGGAACCCGTGTTTTGCTTTGCAGGACTCTTCGCAAGGCAACAGTTGCTATCAGATCGATCTGATCAAATGGATCAAGCGCACATATCCGTCGCGGCCGCAGGTGCTCGCTGGAAATGGTCGGTGGTTTTTTGGTTTTTCCGGTTTTTTGTGGAGCTGAATAAAATTTGAAAAAAAATCTGATAAACTGCAAATCTTTTCTCAACGTCTTTTCAACGGTCTGCAGTTGTTACGGCAGCGCAAGCCCGAAATCTGATTGCTGCCGGTGCGGACGCACTGCGGGTCGGCATGGGCTCTGGATCGATTTGCATCACGCAGGAAGGTGAATTTGAAATGAACGTTTACAGGTGGTCCAATTCCGTGATAATGTGAGAATGGCTGGCTGGCTGGTAATATGAGAGACTGAGAGTGGAGAATAGTCGTCGTTGTTATTGGCTGGCTTGGCAATGCTAAAACCGGTGTTTTTACGGGCAGCGCTGGAAACCTTCGTTTTTGCGGTTGACTTATTCGACACACTGCACGTGTCAGACAAGTGCACAAAGGAAAACGAGTTTTCAAGCGAGCAAAGCTCGCCTGGGTCAGCCAGTAGTTCCATTCATGTTAAGCGGTTGAACACCAGCGAAACGCAGAACAGTTCGGCAAGCAATGTGCATCAGTGGTCAATTTTGCAGTGATGGCGGTCGGGCGCTCGCAGGGATCGGCGGTGCACCACGTGGGCAGCGTCGCCGCAGAGCACGGCGTGCCAGTGCTCGCAGACGGCGGCGTCCAGTCGCTTGGACACATCACGAAGGCGCTCGCCATTGGTGCTTCCACTGGTCAGAGAACCAACGCAACACTGTTGTGCTTTCCGTTGGTCCTGGTCGAAATTGCGATGTTCCCTCACGAGCGCTGGTCGCTCGCATGTTATGGCAATGGCATGCAACATGCACTTTATATGCCACAAACACGACCGAATGATCAGTGACACTGATTTGCTGTGCGGTTAAAAATGACCCATCAAGTACCCACCATAATATCCCACCCCACCCAGCCCAGCCCACTCATTTTAACGTTGTGCTCACTGATTAGTCGTTTAGTCGCACCAGGATGACAAATGATGCGAATCCGCTTGCAACATTTTTGTTGTAAACTTTTTCAGTGATGATGGGCTCAATGTTTGCTGGAACCACTGAGGCACCGGGCGAATATTTCTGGGGTCCGTCCGGCGTGCGTCTGAAGAAATACAGGGGCATGGGCAGCATCGACGCCATGGAGGCCAACAGCGGCTCACAGGATCGCTATTTTCAATCGTACGTCGCCAACTATGACTTAGATGACTATGACTAGAAGTGAAACGGATCTATGGATGCCAAAAGTGAATTCGTTTTTGTGTGTTTCCAGCGAGACGGACGCCATCAAGATCGCGCAGGGCGTCAGCGGTGCGCTGCGCGACAAAGGCACCATGCACAAGTTCCTGCCGTATTTGATCACGGGGCTACAGCACTCGCTGCAGGACATCGGAGCACGCTCGGTCACGCAGCTCAGGTGAATGCACAGTGCGAAGTGCTGCTCTCAATCTGCACTCAGTGCTGCCACGGGACACTTCAAGTCTCGTCTCGGGGCACTTTGCTGGTCTTCTCGTCTCAAGCGTTTTAGATTTTTTATTTTATGTTCTTTATTTAACTCTCAAGATATTTTTCTGTGTGCCTGATGGCCTTGTGAAACCCGTGGTGGATGCAGTTGTGTGAAAGTGGCAGATTATCTGTTGGCTGCAGACAGTACGTCAATCGTGGCACAGTGCGTTTTGAACGTCGTTCGCCAAGTGCTCAGATCGAGGGCAACGTGCACAGTCTCTATTCGTGAGTCACATTCTTTGGCGAGGTCGCTGTTGGCGCCGCGGTCATTGCGAAATCAGAGCACAGAAAAGAGAGATAACTGCTCAGGAACGCCAGTAGTCCAGAAAGAAGGCAATGGGTCCGATAAACAAGAAACATGGTTTCAAAAAACTTCCCTACGATACCAGCATCTTACCAAATTATGTAGAACAGTCGGATTGTGAGACATGCAAAATTTGTGCATTTGAACGTGGCATGCTGATTGGCGGCATCGAACTGATGGGACCCATCAGTGCGTTCAACGCAACAGCAGCCAATCAACTGATTTCTTATATCTTACAGATTGAATATTTTTTTGCCATCATTTTTCAGATACGAAAAACGTTTGTGGTGAATGCAGGTGGTTGATTTGTGCAACGGTCACACTTTCTTCGGTACATCCATCCACCCCTTTTGATTGTTGGAATCTCTCGACAGTTTGCCGTATTTTATCAGTGTTGCGCTTGTTTGAAGACGCTAAAAGCCAATTATTGATAAGCATTGCTTGAAATTACCAGTTATCGACATTTCTACTTCAGAATTCCGATTTTGACACAATTTTCCGGCAACTAATCTCGCGTATGCATGCATGCACATTGCAAGTTTGTCTCTCTCAATATTGTATGAACTCTTGGTGATTTGTAAAGTTATTGTATTGTGTTGTTGTGAGCAGCTGTGGACGTGCGTTCTTTTTGTGATATTTTTGGTTCCAAGCCCCTATTTTACTTTGTTTACAACATTTCACATTTCTGTGTCACGTCTTATTCCGTTGTCATATGCCGACATTAGATTTTGAATCTTTATTTTATTCGATAAAACTTTGTGTGATAAAACCTCGACAGGGAGTGGTCGGAAAAGAGAGAGAAACAAGTAAAGATAAAGTGGCATGAAAGCAACCAGAATCAGGGAAGCCGACAAATCGAAATTCACCGACACCTCATGAAAGCCGAACTAATTCGCAATAAAGCTGCCCACTTCTCACAGTATCACCGCTAAACAAAGCCACCGAATGAAAAAAACTCGAGGAAGGCAATCGCTCTGTATATCTCTCGCCCGCACTGCAGATGCATTTTGATGAAATATTTACAACAAAACTTGATTGTGCCAATCGCACTGTATCAACAAACCATTGACAAACAATCATGAAAAATGTTTGAAACTATATTTTGTCTCTATGCAACCCAAAGTACAAAAAAGTGGTGTTGCTGCAAGCAGAGGTAATAAAAGGAATCGCAATGTCGCTTCGCTTCACTAAGATCAGCCAGCGTTCTCTGGTTCACCAACCTTCTTTATGTACAAGTACTACAATCAATTCATCGCGTCAAACTTCAAGCGTGACACTCCGCACCAGTGCGAACAAATATCAATGTTACCTACCAATCACCATGATTCTGTACAGTTCCAATAGCGTCCAATCAGTGCGGCGTGAACGTCAACGCCAACACGGGCCGTTTCACCTCGACGAGCACGGCGACCTGCACCAGTTGTTGCACGATCGTGTCCGAGATCGGCTGTGCGTACTCACCACCAGCAACGAGCAGCAGACGAGCGAGGCATTGGCCTTGGTGGAGACGCCGTGTGCGCTCGCGGTGCAGCGCCGTGAAACCGAGCTCGTCGATCTGAGTGAACGTGGCGCGTACGCAAAATCAATATCGCCAACCAATGTACCAATGTTGAATGCTGCAAATCGATTCACGGCAACCTGCACCGTTTCGTTGGCGTCCGGCACCTGGCACCATGTGACACTGGTACGGTACGCAGCTGATCAAGGCAGTGGTGTACCGTCAAGCTGACCAAGCAGTGGTGGTACCATACCTGTCTGCAGTTTTGCACAAAGCACAGATGCAGCGCTCGACTGAGACGCCCGATGGCGCCCAATGACGCGTTGGTGACGTTCGTCGACTGCACGTTCAACGAGCGCAGACCGCCACAGTCGCTGAGCACGCACGCCACACCTGCAGTCGAACGAAACAAACACTGGTCGCTGGCGGGCGTGTGTCGCCGCGTGCGCAGCGGGAACACGAGGAGACACAACAAAAAGCTACGTATCAGCAAAAATGTTTGGGCAACCAGGCACGCCTGCCTGCTGTTTGTCGCGCTGATGAGAGAGGGGGTGGGGGGGGACTGGGAGTAAGACGCCGATATGCGTCCATCTGACCAGATCTCAAAAAACAATACGAGCCTTCCGCACAATGACGGTTTTCGTGTAATCGAATTGAAACACCGCGTTTCTGGGCAAGAAACAGCCAATCGCCGTGCTGTCCGGTGCTCACGTGTTGCGTCACTCTCCACCAATCAACCTACACAAACTCGATGAATCGTCGCGCACAATGCACAAGCCAGCAACAAATGCAGCCACGAACGACACGGCGCATCCACCTGCCTTCATCGGTGATCTGTGTGCCACTGGCGTGCAGCTGTGTCAACGCAGGGCAGTGGGCCGCCAGATACCGTACGCCGTTGTCTGAGACTGCCGTCGACGACAGCACCACGTCAGTCAAGCGGCCGTGGCGACTGATGCGAGCCAGTTCGCCGTCGCCTGGCAGTCGTGCACAAGATCTTGTTCAAGTTGGCTTTTCTTTTATCCAAAACAACAGAACAGACGAACTGTATGCAACTCACCGGCAACCAGCCGATTGGCTACTTTGGATTGGACTGCGCTTACTGATTGTTCCAACCAACCAGCTCGATTTTAATTACCAGGCTTTGGAAAAACTCATTCATGTTCAAGCGCAATGGAGGATGTTATGCAGTGGCTTCTTCAAGAAGTGATTGGTGACATAAGGTAAAAAAGCTAAGCTGCTTTTTACTTCGTGTGCGGGAGTGAAAGAAGTGCGCTTTGAAACAATGTGACGACTTGAATGAGCCTTTACCGCCAAGTTTCTGTCGCTCTCCCCAAACACCAAAGCAACGCCGATTCACCAACCAAACGTGGCAGCCGGTCCAAGCCAGAGCACCGACAAATTGTGCAGCGCTCGAAGGCAGCCGAACGCGCTGAGCAGAGTGCAGTTGTCGATGCGCAGACGCACGATACGGGCACACTGCGAACAGAGCAACTGGAGGTCGTCGTTGGTGATCTGAGGTGAACAACGGTCGCAAACAGAAACACTCAATAAGTGGCAATTACAATAACTGAAGAAACAACAATGGCTGATCAGCGAGCTAGAATGATCAAACTGAACTGTCAAATTGATGGTGTTCTGTGCGCATTATTGGGGGGGGGCAAAATTGGTCCACGGGACGCTTAGCCGTCCATGCATTCCTACACCAAACCACTGGAGAATCCAACCGTTGACGTGTGGGGAGTGGAGCATACCCGTGCAACGACATGGTGGGTGGTGGGTGGAGCATGGTGCGGCTGCCGCAAATCAATATTCAGCACTTCGCACCGTGCTGCGGCGGAAGTCGCGCCCTGCTCCAACCAGGGCGTTTCCTCCCACCCCCAAAATTTTTTGTTGCGATTTCAGGGGCTGAAACCGTGACAGAAGGGGGGTTTTCGGGTACGCTGAGTTCAAAAATTTTATTTACAAATTTGTCCGACGCTTCTACTGAGCCCTAAACGCGTATGCCATGGGGATGAGGAGGGAAAATTCCTTGATAATCAATTTTAAATGAAAAAACGCACCACAAGGAACCTGAAATCCTGTTACAAATACAAATCGAGGTCGCTGAGTCCGAATATAACGTTTATTTTGCCATACGAAATACTCCGCGCCTTAAAAACGGCCTTTATAGGGACGGAAAGGGAAAAAATTGAAAAAATCGGAAACTTGCCAAAAAAATTTTGAAAACTAAGCCATAAACACAAATCGAGGTCGCTGAGTCCGAATATGACGTTTATTTTGCTATACGAATTACTCCGCGCCCTAAAAACAGCTTCTATAAAGACGGAAAGGGAAAAAATTGGAAAAACCGGAAACTAGCCAAAAAAATCTGAAAACAAAGCCATAAACACAAATCGAGATTGCTGAGTCCGAATATGACGTTTATTTTGCCATACGAATTACTCCGCGCCCTAAAAACGGCCTCTATAGGGACGAAAAGAGAAAATTAAAAAAATCGGAAACTAGTAAAAAATCTGAAAACTAAGCCATAAACACAAATCGAGGTCGCTGAGTCCAAATATAAAATTCATTTTGCTATACAAATTACTCCGCACCCTAAAAATAGCTTCTATAGGGACGAAAGGGAAAAAATTTAAAAAAATCGGAAACTAGTCAAAGAAATTTTAAAACTAAACCATAAACACAAATAGAGGTCGCTGAGTCCGAATATAACGTTCATTTTGCTATACGAATTACTCCGCACCCTAAAAACAACTTTTATAAAAAAGAAAAAAAATTAAAAAAAAATTGGAAATTAGTCAAAAAAATTTGAAAACTAAGCCATAAACACAGATCGAGGTCTCTGAGTCCGAATATAACGTTTATTTTGCCATACGAATTACTCTGCACCCTAAAAACAGCCTCTATAGGGACGAAAAAGGAAAAAATCAAAAAAAATCGGAAACTAGTAAAAAATCTGAAAACAAAGCCATAAACACAAATCGAGATTGCTGAGTCCGAATATGACGTTTATTTTGCCATACGAATTACTCCGCGCCCTAAAAACGGCCTCTATAGGGACGAAAAGAGAAAATTAAAAAAATCGGAAACTAGTAAAAAATCTGAAAACTAAGCCATAAACACAAATCGAGGTCGCTGAGTCCAAATATAAAATTCATTTTGCTATACAAATTACTCCGCACCCTAAAAATAGCTTCTATAGGGACAAAAGGGAAAAAATTTAAAAAAATCGGAAACTAGTCAAAGAAATTTTAAAACTAAACCATAAACACAAATAGAGGTCGCTGAGTCCGAATATAACGTTCATTTTGCTATACGAATTACTCCGCACCCTAAAAACAACTTTTATAAAAAAGAAAAAAAATTAAAAAAAAATTGGAAATTAGTCAAAAAAAAATTGAAAACTAAGCCATAAACACAAATCGAGGTCTCTGAGTCCGAATATAACGTTTATTTTGCCATACGAATTACTCTGCACCCTAAAAACAGCCTCTATAGGGACGAAAAAGGAAAAAATCAAAAAAATCGGAAACTAGTAAAAAATCTGAAAACTAAGCCATAAACACAAATCGATGTCGCTGAGTTTGAATATAACGTTTATTTTGCTATTCGAATTACTCCTCGCTTTAAAAACGGCCTTTATAGTAACGAAAAAGGGTAAAAAATTAAAAAATCGAAAACTAGTCAAAAAATTAAAAACTGAAAACTGGTTTTAGGGTGCAGAATAATTCTTATGGCAAAATAAACGTCATATTCGGACCCAGTAACCTCGATTTGTGTTTATGGTTTTCAAATTTTTTTGACTAATTTTTAATTTTTTTTCAATTTTCCCCCTTTTTGTTTTTATAAAGGCCGTTTTTAAAGCAAGGGGTAATTCGTATGGCAAAATAAACGTTATATTCGGACTCAGCGACCTCGATTTGTGTTTCTGACTTAGTTTTCAGATTTTTTTGACGTTTCCGGTTTTATTTTTTCTTCTTTCCGTCTCTATAGAGGCTGTTTTTAGGGTGCGGAGTAATGCGTATGGCAAAATAAACGTCATATTCGAACTCAGCGATCTCGATTTGTGTTTATGGCTTAGTTTTCAAATTTTTTTGGCTAGTTTCCGATTTTTTCAATTTTTTCCCTTTCCGTCCCTATAGAGGCCGTTTTTAAAGCGCCGAGTAATTCGTATGGCAAAATAAACGTCATATTCGGACTCAGCAATCTCGATTTATGTTTATGTCTTAGTTTTCAGATTTTTTTTTGCTAGTTTCCGATTTTTTCAATTTTTTCCCCTTTCCGTCCCTATGGAAGCCGTTTTTAGAGCGCGGAGTAATTCGTATGGCAAAATAAACGTCATATTCGGACTCAGCGACCTCGATTTGTGTTTCTGATTTAGTTTTCAGATTTTTTTTGGCTAGTTTCCGATTTTTTCAATTTTTTTCCCTTTCCGTCCCTATGAAAGCCGTTTTTAGGGCGCAGAGTAATTCGTATGGCAAAATAAACGTCATATTTGGACTTAGCGACCTCGATTTGTGTTTATGGCTTAGTTTTCAAAAAAAATTTTTGGCTAGTTTCCGATTTTTTCAATTTTTCCCTTTCCGTCCCTATAGAGGCCGTTTTTAGGGCGCGGAGTAGTTCGTATAGCAAAATTCAGACTCAGCGACCTCGATTTGTATTTGTAAAAGGATTTCAGGTTCCTTGTGGTGCGTTTTTTTCATTTAAAATTGATTATCAAAGAATTTTCCCTCCTCATCCCCATGGCATACGCGTTTAGGGCACAGTAGAAGCGTCGGGCAAAATTGTAAATAAGATTTTTGAACTCAGCGTACCCGAAAACCCCCCTTCTGTCACAGTTTCAGCCCCTGAAATCGCAACAAAAAATTTTGGGGGTGGGAGGAAACGCCCTGCCTCCAACCACACCGTCGCACGGGTTTGGTGAGGACACACACGAAATCACCTATCGCCCTCGTCTCACCTTGGTGCCATTGACGGAGAGCGCCTCCAGCTGGCGTAACATGGCGACCGGCGCGAACGACGTCAGCTGACGACAGTCGCTCAGCGACAAACTGCGCAGCAACGGGCAATTGCGGCACAACTCCGCCAGAATGTCGTTCGTCACCGACGGCACGTTGTCGAGCGTCAGCGCACGCAGCGACGTGCCGGCGGGCGGCACACGCGGCACGACGGGACACTGACGCAGGTTGAGTGTCTCAAGCAACGAAGCACCCGGTGCAAACGCTGTTGAATCCTGTGCACCGCCACCGGACACCAGCTGCGACAGCGTTCGTGACAATTCCGAGTAGTTGCTGGGCGGCTGCGCAGTGTGCTCGTCGAGGAAATGCGCCGATGAAAGATTCAACGCTTGCAGACGAGGTAGTCGCTGAAGAATGGCGCGCATTCTGTCTGACACGCTCTGCGACGTTTGCGCGAAACCGAAAGCAGCTCTATTTCCAATTTTGTTCATCGACACAAGTGTCAATCTGCTCTCGAACATGTTTTTGCCGCAACATAATACTAGCGAACTATCACAATCAATGATGCACTTTTCTCGGAAACACTCAACCTACCTAGTGCTCACTCAACTCACCCGCAACACCTGCACCGCCTGCACGTGCACCACAGCACCGCCGAGGTGCAGCTGCTGCAAGTTTGGTGCCATTTCGACCAGCTGCCGTGCGAGTTCACTCGTGAATTGCACGCGAAACTCAGGCGAGTCGGCCAGCTTCAGTCGTCGCAGATGCGGCCCGAAACGACACAACAGAAACTGCATGTACCGAATGAAACGCTTGTTCGCCATCACCTGTTATTGAAAGAGAACGGCGTTTTCGCCGAAACCAGTGCTAGTTGGATTCGAGACAAGCTCACAAATTTTTTCCTGGAGACAGTGTTCACTCAAGTTCAATAACAGGTGTTCGTTCAACCGGTCCAACAAAAAACCAGGGCCGAGTGAGCAGGTTCTTTTTTCACACACACATCCAAAAATCAAATCATTTTCTTTTCTGTTTCGTGATTGTGGTTCGGCTTGCGATGCGGCGATCCGTGTTGAACTGACAAATACAACAAACCACCAAAAAGCTCACTCGTTGCGTGTACGTCAAATTGTTGATTGAATACGTCAGTTCGTTGACGTGACGGAGTGGCCATGACAATTGGCCGATTTCAAACGATCGCACGTCATTGTACGGCATCAGATGCATCCAACGACGACACACCAGTTCGTTTGTCACTCGCTGACGTAACGCCAACCGCTCGAACACACACCTCAGCACGTGGTCATTCAAGTCGTCAAGCACGATTATTCTATCCATTTTGTCGTCAGTTTCTCGTTCATGTTATCGTCATTTCAATTAGATCATCATAAAGCGGATCGATAATCCAATTCCTAGCAGCAAGCCAACGATTGGAGGAGTTAAAAAGATTAGAAAGAAAAGTGGAAATTGGAAAATCAGGGTTACTTGTTAAAAAACAAAAATCTTCATTTTTGTTTTTTTTTAATAATTTTTTTTAATTTTTGAAACTAAAGTGGTGCCAAATCAATCAGGGAGGGAGTAAAAGTGGAAATTGGAAAATCAGGGTTACTTGTTAAAAAACAAAAATCGTCATTTTTGTTTTTTTTTAATAATTTTTTTTTAATTTTTGAAACTAAAGTGGTGCCAAATCAATCAGGGAGGGAGTCAGATTCTCAGAAGAATAACATTTAATGCGCCGTCTGTAGCGTAGCGCAGGTGTAGGACTTCTGTCTACAGTACGGCCGAATAAATGAGGCAGTCCATCAAGGCGGGATCAGTCGCAGACTAGGAGTTGTCTTTTTCAGAAATGCCAACATAATTCCCAATCATGTGTGCAAGGGAGAAAGAATGCACAGAATAGCACGGATAATCCATTGGTTTTCAAAAACGTGTCAAATTAGGCACGCAGTTTGGTTTCTGAACATCTTTTTTCTTTCATTCAAAATTCGCGCGCTCCTTGAACCCTGAAAAAAGCTGCCATGTTTAATCGGCCATACCGTACCATTCTGTAGGTGGAAATCTATCGAATCCCGCTGTGGACAACACGAAACATCAACCAAACAAAGTAGCGCTTGCAGACGGTGCAGCTCGCTCGGATGCTCAGAATTCACAATGTGAAGCGAAACGTCACCTTGGCTAAATGGCTGCATCAGAAATATTAAGCCAAGCTTTATTTGCGACGCTCAAAACTTCATTCCAAAAAGTTTTTTACGACTGAAGAATCAATCGATAATGGTGCAAAATCGACTGCTGACGATTTACAAGTTAATGTCAACGCACCGGTTCCGGAAACCATAAGGTACAGTGTACCAAACCAATTTCTGAACAAAAAAAATGTTTGCAAAATAATGGAAGTTTTGAGTCGATGTGAACTGCAGTGAGGCAAACAAATAAACTTGATTGATTGTTTGATTGACTTTCAAAAAATTGTGCCAATTTCTGAACATATTAGAGCCCATTGCTCATTGCTCATGATCCACTGGCTGGCGTGCACAACGCTCCGACCTCAACATAAACCCAAAACGTGCTGCTCATATCACCGTGTCAATGTCAACGATTTTACATTACAAAAAAAAACTTTTTTGTGTTGGTTCGGTTTTTGATGCAAACCCTGTCACCACTCCTTGGCGGTGTCCTTGCAGTTCCTTTCACCCCAGCTCGCGCAAAAACGAACAAAACCGCGAGCACAGGACTTTTCGCGTTGCCCATTACAACTGTACAATTTACGGCATGATTGTCGTGGCATAACGTGCCATTCAATAACGACACACCATGACATAAAGCCTTGAAAAGCGTGACAAACTGTCCAGCTCCAGCTACAAATGCACGCTGGGTGGACGCGAGAAAATTGTGTTTCAAGAACTTCTATATGGAGTTTTGAGTTGCAAAAGTTATTGTCGTCGGATTTATAGGTGCTTTTCTTGCTTTCAAATGTGTACAGACAGATGAATGTAGTTTAGAGCATGGCTGCTTCGCTCATATTTCAGTTTGAACTTTTATTTTCCCAGATGGTCTTTACGGCGTTGGCGAAGTTTTTGAGTCGCGCGGCTCGATGGAAGTTGGAAACAACAGTAAGCCCCACTTTTCTTGTATTCCACTGCGAGTTTGGAAATAAACGGAAAATGTGTTTTTGTTGCATTTTTGCAACGCTTGATGAATGGCGCGAATAAATTACAAGCATTGCGCCAAGGATGTGTCCGATTTATGGTGCCATCAGAGACGGTGGCCGCTATGAACGTTACCCAACTGCTGAGCACGCACAAGCACAGAGCACAGAAAGCAACAATCATTGGCGTGCTGTCTCGAACTGTGGTATCTTGTAATGCTCTGTTGGAGTTTTGCAGTCGCGTTTTGTTTCTCGTTTCAGTCGACCATATTGGGTTATACTGTAAACGTAAGGCCCTGATAATAACCATAAATTATATCTCTGAACTCATTCGCGACGCCAAGGACAAAACATGTTGGAAAAACGAAATATATTTGTAAGCCTGGCACTACACTGCTCCAAAAAAATAGCACCAACCAACGACTTTTTCTTTATCAAATGGAAACTAAGCGATTTGTGGCTGATTTTTGTTCAATGTTGGCCAATTGGAACATACAAACAGGCTGCAGGTACAGTACAAGATAATTGAGCCACACACAGGTTTGGTCTTGGTGGCTGCGCTCACATTCAAGCTTACATGTGAACAAGCTAGACAGCTTCAGGCCGTTTTTTACGTGCAGCTGAAAGAAAAGCTTTTTTCTGATGCACACGGAAATTTTGGGTTATAAACGACGCAGTTTTCTGCGCCTGCCCCAACAATCTTATTTCGGTCAGTGCATCTACGATGCAAAAAAATAGTTTATTCTTTTGCCTTGTTTTTTTATGACGAGATGAGGCATGTTTGAACAGAGAAAAACGCGTAAAAACCGGGCCAACACGTGGGGCGTATTTAATGGCCAGCTAAAAGTGACGCGTTTTGTGGCTTACGCTCCCGTTGTTCTACGTTCTTGCTTGCAAAAAAAGTTACTAAGACAGAGTTTATATTTTCAGCGAGATTTTTTATGGTTATGACGGTTTAATAATAAAATGTAGGTTTTTGGCTTTGTTTAGACAAAAAAATTATGATTAGCTTTTAGATGACGGCTGCAAGAAGGTTTTACGATTTTAGCATGGCGCCATAAAAGCACACCCAGATGGCTGCGTTTGTTTCAAATGCGGTTCTATTATTGCAAATGGGTTTCTTTGTGCTCGCGAGGGTGTATGGCGGCTGTAAAAAGTGTTGCTGACTCAACCGATCGTGTGTTTTTTTCTTTCGTCGACTTTTATTTTTCATCATTTCATATTTTAACGAGCGATGTTTACCAAGCCAAACATCACTTCCGTTGTTTATTGGAAAGTTCACATGTGTTTTCACTATTGGGATCCGATTCGATTAGCGCATGGTTTATCCGTGTATTATCCCATTAGCGCGCGTGTCTTCGGCTCAAGGCCTATTTTTTCAATAATCGGTCATAAAAACGCATCGTTTTCATAAACGACCACCCGCTGTGATGTGTCGTGCATTGCAGCTTCTTTTTGCAGGTTTCATTTCGACCGCACGATCGCCGCAATGCGGTAATACTGTATTTGATGCAATTTAGAAATCAGCGAAAAACATGCGCTTCGCGGAGCATAGTGACCAGCCGCGAGTGGCGAGTGTTTCAGTTTCTGTGTGGTTTTTGCGTTTGATACGTCGTGTTTTGCTTTTTTGGCGCTTAAAAAAAGACGTGTGATCAGTTCGATCTTGCACACCGACGTTCTCATTGCAAATGCATTGCGTCCCGTACGTTCGCGTCTTTTCATCGTTCCGTTTTATGACAGCGCTTTGCGGCAACGATACAAAAGTTGGCGAATGTGTTTTTATGCTCGCTATTTATTTATTTACGGCAACGAAAGTGACAACGAGATGATGACATCAAATGTTCGGCTTTTTTTGTTGGCCTTCGCTTCTTCCATCATTCCAGTTCGAACACGTTAACCTTGAAATTTCGTGTGTGTTTTACAAGATGTTTGTCGGTTTTCGGTTTGGTCGCGTTTATCTGATTCTTTGCCTAAAATAAACGGACGGAAAAAACGTTTCCAAGCGCACAAGCGGAAAGTACTCATGCAAAAACTCTGACTTGCGTTAAACGTGGTCAATTTTACTGTGCGGTTAGTTAGTCCACTCACTATGGACCGGAAGCTCACGGTGTTCCGTCGGACTGTGGAACATTTATTTTGAATCCAGCAAATTTGCGGCCATAATTACTCAGCGTCCATACTCGCTCACTGACGTAAACACGCTGCAGACCACGCATTTTTCTTCCATCGAAATGTGATTTACTGCCTCTAATTATGACCGAATAAATAAGTAGCATTGGATTTGTAACAATTCGTGTAACGCGGTTGGTTTTAATTGAACTGTGCATCTTGAACGTTACGCGCTAATTTTGGTTCTGGCGAATTGCTGGCGCATAACAGGAAATGAGGTGATAAGTTGATTGGTGTTCCCTGAAAACTGTGTGCAAACGGTGGCGCAAAAGTTAGCAAACAAACTTGGTTCAGCTTTAAACAACAAGAAGTTCCTGAGCACCAGACTTACCACAGAGTCTCTTGGAAATAGTTTCCCCGCCAATAATGGCAACAATATCGCTGACGGATTATTGCATTTTTTTGTGCTGGACGCTGATGGATCATTGGCTTGTGCCACTCCGTCTACATTGGCCGGAAATCATGGTTCACAGAACAGTTTTGAACCACGTCATGAGCTGAACCATGTTTTGCACCAATTTTTGCACTTTTTAGGACCAGAGAATCTTTGACACTTGTACCCATTCTGTTGTTCTTACAACTTGGCTTAGCTTGCTTAGGTAAATTTTCAATTCTTCTATGAATGAAAACACACTTGGTTTCACACGCACAGTTTTACACAGGTTATTCAAGTTCCATACGGGAGTAAAACTGACAGCTTGCTCAGTGGTGTTAGCCAAGACGAAAACGACATTTGTGTCTCCCACATTTGTGACAATAACAGGCTGAGAAGCAGTTTAGCAGCATAGCATGACACGATAATCACACGGGCGTTGTTGCAAATATAGCCCACCTTACGCACACACATCACTAATTTTCACGGCTTCACTAAACCCATTGTCAAGCTTTTTGCTGCGACATGCCTGTGCCGTGTGTCGGTAAATTTTGAAATGAACGTTTTACTTGGTGCTGTAATGCTGTGTGGTTCTTTTGAGAGAGTCAAACGTTGTCCATCAGGTTGACAAGCGCACACACATTTGCACATGCATGCGCGTGGTGTGGTGTGCATATATGTTAACAGCTCCAATGCATCGCTGGGCGCAAAAGCGCGTGAAAACAGGCGATTTTCGAAAATAAACGCGCGCGCAATTCGCTTTGAAAACGAAAACGCTGCGAGGCGTGAGTTGATTTGAGCGCGTTACTGCGCCCATCATTCGGACATAGTCAAAATGTGCCTCTCTTATCCACGGTCCGGTTTTGCCGTTTGTCGTGTTCATTTTTTTCCATTTTCATGTTGCTTTACCGCTCGCTGAAAGGTGGTGCGTTTGTGATTTTTGTATTCAGCACGTGATCGTTGACGGCATAATTCATACATCGTTTCCATACCACATCTCAATCGGTGTTAGATCGAGTCTGCTAACAAAACACGCCCATTCAGGGCCATATTCTTTTCCAGCCGACATCAAAAATGTTCCCATGATGTCCCAGGTGCTTGCAAACACGGAGGTTGTGTGCGTGTGCGTGTGTTTATTTGACTTTCAATTGTGTTGCTGTGTCGTGCATGCAAACATTCCTCCAGCTTTCCCGCATCTCCGCCGGTGCATCTGAGAACAGCTGTCTCGATTTGCAGGCCTGTCTCGCGTTCCGTGTCTGCATTTTTTCTGTGGTGTTGATTTGCATTTAGTATGCCAGTCTGAACGTTAAATATAATACTTGTGTATCATACATGCCGTCTCCGCAGTTGAATTGCCCTTTTTTCCTTTTTTTCCTCAAAAGTGCGTTTTGTTTTTGTTCGTTATTGCGAACATGTTCGTCTCTGGTCGCCTCGCCTCATCAAGCGCACAACAGTGTCACAGCTTGTGTTTAGCGCATTGTTTATTGTTTGCCGACCTCTGTGTTATGTCAATTTGGATATCATTAAGCAATAATGTTTTCATCATATCACAATCACCCTACCACCACGCATTTTTATTGTCCTTGGAACGTGTAACATCATTACAATATTTATTCGGTAAATAATAATCTGCCTGTATAAAGCTAGACACAAACATGACGGTTATTTGTGTCGCTAACACACATTAGCTTCTGTACTGGCACACATGGCATGTTTGCGTTCTGCACATTTTGTATTACAAATTTTGTAATAAAGCCATATTACCATCTAGGATGTAACTGTGATATTGATTTTTAACATGCCAACTGACAGCAAATTGTCTGTGTCTTTTATTAGTCGACGCATGGACTCAGTTTGTCGCTGTCATTTTGGCAATCCCTTGGTCACTGTTTGATTGAACAGGCGCTTTTCACCTCTATTATCACTGGTTCTATTGTCACCGCGCTTTTTAATTAGGTATGTCATCAATGTTCTTTTCCAGTCAAGCGGAAGTTATTGTCAACCGGTAAAATTGTGTAATTACAGAGCTTTGTCAATTGTGTTTTTTGTTTTCAATTTTTTTAAAATTACACTCAAAAAATTTTTGACTGAAAGCCTGTTCTCTCATCCAAACACGGCTCTACCCCAATCCAAGAGCCCAATACAATGTACGTTGCCACACAACCTTCTTTTCAAGATTTTGCCGTTTCTTTTGTTTGTCGCGCCTAACTCAGACAGGATTTCAATTCATTTCTTTTTCAAACGGTTTTCCGATGCTCGGCCATTCTTGTCATAAAGGCACCAAGCGGCAAAAACTCAACATGCATGCCAGCAAGCAAACAAGTGTGCTGAATAAAACTGAAAACAAAGCACGATATATGCTGTAATGCATCAATCACAAGCTTCCTCTCAACACTCACAAGCATTTTGGTATCTACCCTATCCTATCCTCGTTTCACTCAGATGCTTTAGCTTTTGTGCTTTCCGGCCAGCCTTTCTCAGAAACTCTCAGGATATTTTTTTTGTTTTTCGATATGCGCGTGCTGGGCTTAGTATGCATTCCAAAAAGGTTTCTGGTTTTTTATTCAACTTTATTACACGGCCATCATCATAACATGGCATGTTTTCCGGTCTCGATATAGCCGTCGCGAAGACGAAGTTGCATCTTTGCGTGTCCCGTTTTTCGTTTCCCGACATGATTTTTTGCGGTGTCGCCGTCAGTCTGCGAGCGACATTGCAGCTCTAATCCATCATCCATTCCATATGATGTGCATATCCGCCTGCGTTTCTTTTTTGTCATTTCAAACACGCATCAAGGCTTGCTGGGAGAAAATCTTTTGGCATAAGTAGGTTTTCAATGATTCGTTGTCGAAATGTCAAGCTCATGCTAAATCTGAGGAATTTTCAGGCGAACATACAATAGAACCAGGATGCAGTTGATATCGAGCCGGCAGTTGGAAATTTATGGCTTACACAAATGTAGAAAGGTTTCACACTTTTTGCAACACACAAGTCGCAGAGAGCCATTGCAGGTCTCCGACAATTTACAGCGCAAACCATGCGCATTCAGTTGCGTTTTCGATTTATTGTATTTTGCAGCAGATTCTGTCAAGTGGACTGCATAATTTTTACCCTCGGTGCGTCGGCGGCATATTCTCTTTTGTTCATGTCCAGAAATCTGCATCAGTTTGCATTTGTTCAGCCGTATATTCCTATTTGCAGAGGGGACGATTGAACCTTTCAAGTTTGATTAAATTTTTGACAACTCCATGCATCAGTTTTCTACAGTCAATGTCTCTCAATCCGACCGACTATGTTGTCTCATACGAGAGAATATGTCAAGAGTATGCAACAATATATGCCAACATTCATGTACATGTTACATACATTGTGCGTGTACCATTTTACTATGCAAAACGCATCCCACACGATTGAATGACTTCATATACTCACAGACACGCCAGTTGTACTTGCGGGTGTTTGAATGAATCGTAAATATCACTTGTGACAGGCGCACGTGCATTCAGCAAAATTACACACACGCAGGTTCTGCGGTTCGCTGGTCTGCGACGTCGTGTATATTTGCACATTAGCCACATGTCACCACTAAAACTATACAACTTGTGTACGTCTGTGTGCGCGCGGCAAGTTAACGGGCAGTGGTTTGAGCTTTTGCTCTGTGAAATATCGCGAAAACCTCAGACACGGACGATTGTATATGGTAATGTGCAATGTCCTCATTTCACACACAAACGCAATGTTCACCATGCAGCCCAGCAATATTCCGGCGGTTCAATTGACCGCGAAACAGCCACCACCGCCCGGATCCGAGCACAATTGCGCGCTCATGAGAACCGCATCTGGAAAGCTGGTATATATCCATTGTTGACATATAAAACAAATGGACTGGAATGAATGCGCGAACACACACGCACAGACGTTTCGACACGGAGTCCATCCGGTCTTTATTTCATTTTTGCACGTTTCTGCACGGTAGCTCGGTGAAAATTCCAATAGACCGAAAGGCGTCAGATTGAATGAAAATCGGATTGAATATGCTATTTGAAGTGGTTTTCAAATCTCTGGTTCTCATTTCAATCTTGTCCATCCCATATCGTTTTTATCTGATTTTAAAAGGTTTATGTGGATGTGGATGTAAAAATTTGGTACACGCGTTGGAGCAATGCCACTGTTATCTTTTGATGGCGACACGCATGGATTAGTCCGCGTCTAATCAGCTTTAATCTTGTTTGTCGCTCAAGATGCAGTGCTCGAAAGCGCTCGTTGTGTGGTCTTTAATAATTGAACAACAATTGTGTATTTTAACCATATGACAAGCCAAATTATCAAAGTTGCACAATCCATGTGCCTGACATCATTGTTAAAATTTGTAAATCCCAGTTTCATGTCAAAAATAAAAGGACTTTTTTGGCTACACAGTTTTAATTACATGTGTGACTTTGACTACTAGTCCACCATAACTAGTCCTTCCGGTAAATATGTCTCTTTGTTTTATTAGCAGTCGTCACAGAAAACCGCGCTGCTTATATCGTATATTTCACGCTGAGTAACTATCGTACTACGAAAAGTACAATACCAGTGTATTTGACGCTCCGTGCCGCTGCATTATCAGACGTTCTGTGATCTGTGTTCATTGCAAAAACGTGCGCCACATAAATTATATGTGCGTATGCGCAAACGACAATTGTATTTAGATAATATGCAAGTATGTGCATTGATATGTACACATCTACACAGTGTATACATACAGATGGACATGTATAAACAACACACGCGCCAAGTTAGAATGGTGCGTGCCGGAAGCCCATTGATCATTCGAAACGAGTTGTTTGTCGCCTCGCTTCACACTATAAACATGTAGGCCGAGATGAGAAAAAACGCACCGTCATAAACGTGTTGTATACGTGGAATAATGAAATGAGACACCATAAATCCTGCGTAGCCATTACGATATTTTTGCTGAGCGACAAGAAACGTGTGTGTGTGTGATCAAATTTTTTTCTGACGCTGCACATTTTATGTGAGCGTGCAAGGCCAGTTGGAGTGCGGCAAACATAATATGCTAACTATGTATACATGTACGTACACAGAGCATAGTATGCTAGTCACGCACGAACGTAATCAAGGTTCGTTAGGTTCCACGGCTCTCGCAAAAGAAACCCGCATAACACATGTGCAGATATGAAAATATTCGAAGGTTATATGCATGTGTGAGGTGTCGCATTAGATCAGCTTATGGAGCAGCTATAACGTTGTACATTAGACGAACTAGATATATTGCCATGAAGTTTGTTTGTTGAATGTATGCCTTGCCTTCTGATGTGATACTCCAAAGTTCATGCGAGTCAATTTGACGCGCGACACACGGCTGTATCTAACGCTGAGCACACGCGCTCTCAAACGCAAACAAGCACGCATATAAATAAAGACAGCTCAAAGAAGGCTGTTGCAAGCGGCGTCGTATGAAAACACATGTATAGCTCCCATCGAAGCATATCCCTTATATGGGAGAATAAGATTGGACCGTTGTGCGTGTCCAGCTGTTAGTTTTGTTGACTTTCCACGCACTGCGATACAAACATGCAGAAACATGGTGCATGTAATCGACCAGTAATACTGCCGCTCAATTACTTATTCACCATGAGTCTCCTATCTCTTCGGCACACGTTTGGAGAAGCTCAGAAGAAAAATAGCCGGCTGCCTGCTTTGTATCGTGTGTCTGCCTGCATGCTGCGACGACCTTTCTTTTTTAACCTTTCTAACGTTGCACATCTTGTTGGCTAATACTTCGCCGCCGCTCTACGCACGACTAAAACTTGATTGTGCAGCTGCGTGCAAGCGACCGTCTGTGCACATAAGCTTGTTTCCATGTTTCGCGTGTGTTCCTGTGGGGCGGACTACAACTACATTTCAGATATTTCACATCCAATCCGCGACCGCAAATCCGGGCAACATTATTTCACTTTTTTTGCCAAACACAATTGACCATATATAACTTATTTGTGCCCCGCGATCTTCTTTAACTTGTGGCATACTTTTGATGACTGAACTCTTGGGATTTCCATCCGGATCAGTGCAACGGATCACCCCACTTTACATTCCATTCCCGTGTGACACTGCGCTTCGTGGTCTGCGGCCGCAGAAAAGAGAAAAGTTTGTGTCCAAGCACATTTCATGAGCTGATACGGATGTTGTTCTTTTATGTGTGCCATGCAAACTGCGTGATTTAAAAAAAGTCAAATATAAACTCGTCCAAGCCATTTTTTGCCTTTCCCGTCTCCGTTTGTGCACTTTGCATGGTTCACTGATATAAACGAATCACGATGATGATGTTTTCTCTGCGTGTGAGTTCGAATAAAAAGTTTCATACAAGTGCGTTCCGCGTTTCCGAGACCCATATGGCGTTACCGACAATCGTTTCAACTCCATTCTCATCTCTCGTGCGTGTCCCGACAAAATATAAAAAAGGAGCACAGCACTTTCTCTGCTCTTTAATTCTCAGCAATCTCATAAATCTCGGTCAAAGCTAAAAGATATGGTATCGAGGGCTAAGAGGCCAGTGGGGATTCAGGGATACTTTTGAAAAACCATCCGGTTCTAGCGGTTTTGCATGTCATCTCGATAACTTGCCGGCGTTTTGCTAGTTTTTTCGTATACTTCATTTTTTCGATTGTTTTGTTCTTTGTTTTGTTTTCGATAGAATTATTTGTTTTCGACTGTTGCTCTTTTCAGATTTCGATATTTTGATAAAGTTCGAATGTTGCCTTTGTCTGTGCATTTTTCATTCGTGGAATGAAGATACCGCCGTGACGCCATGGACGCGCATGCCGAACGCAATTATGTGACCGTGATTGCACTGCTCTTTGCAGTCACCGGTGAGCTTTGATGTATGGACGTTTTGATTTCATCATTTTCGAGCTTGAACTCATTCAGGCAAGCTGAGTTCACTGTATAGACTTGCAAGCACTGAGAAACGCAAATCAACAAAAAGTTCAACATTTTGTTGAGCGACTTGGTGACCGACTTTTGGCCAACCACTGGCAGCTACAAATTACATTCTACGTTGATTCAAGCATGCTGATAACCAAATCAGCGGCTGCTCCATTGCATTGTGCGACCAGTCTTCCCACTCCCACACCCACCCATTTCAGCAGCGACCGCGCACGAACAGGGCCGCATCTACAGCGGTGCACCGGCGGGCGTCGCGGTCACGCTGGACGAGCACTTCCACCGCCAGCTGTTGCGGTACCGCGGTTGTTTCGCGAAGATTACCGGCGGCGATCTGGACGTCGGCCGGCGATTCCGGTGGAGTCTGGAGCTGTGGAACTTTGAGACGGCCGCCACGGTGGCGTTGCCGGTCGGGCAGGCCTATCACATCTCCATGGGCTTCTTCTGCGCCGACGGCAACCTGAGAACGTTCGCCGTGCGCGTCAACGTCACCGCGCAGAACCAGTGTCAGCCGCAGTTCACGCAGAGCGCGTACCGCATTTTTGTGCCGGTCGACGCGATGCCGCGCAAGTGGCTGGCGACGCTGAGCGCACGCGACTCGGACCCGATCGACTACAATCGACAGTTGCGGTTCACGTTGAAGAGTGCCAATGGCGAGCAGACGCAGGTGTGTGCTGAGCACTTTGGGCGTGCTGGGTCGATAAATGGCGGTGTTTCGAGCAAAATGGTGTTTGGTGATTTTCAGCGTAAGGGAAAGTGGATGCAGTAGTCAAAAATAATATCCTTTTGTTATCTTCTTTGCAAAAAGAATTTGTCAACAAAATGCTCAACATTTGTTAAGTCCACTGGTTACTCAAAGTTTTGTTGGCAAATTTTTCTCTTATGATTTTTAATGAATCTGAAAAAACCTCACAGGAGCGCCTGAGTCTCGACGAAGAAGGCGACTTATTCCTGGTCGAGAGTTTCACCGGTGTCACCCCGTACGAGCCCATAAAAACCGTGGCGCAAGTGTGCGACGGGGGATCACCAAAGCTGTGCAACAGTGCACCGCTGCACGTCTACCCGGTCACGGTCACTGGTCGGTTGATTCTTTCATTGCAAGACATTTCTCAACAAAAAATTTAACTCAACAACAACTGATGAGCTCAACAAATCGGTCGTGTGAATTTTGGTGAGAAGTTTCTCTTGGCGGTTGACTACTCCTCATTAAAGTATCTATAGTTGATTAGCTGGGGCCATCGAGTCCGTCCAAGAAGCAAATCGAAAAGTAAAAAAGGAAAGTGTTTCTTGAAATAACTAAAAATTCTTTGGTGTTATCGTCGTCTCAAAAAGTATCATCTGCTTCACACAAAACTGTTTCAACAATCGTATGGACTTTCAGAGCCCCGTAAAGTGAGCGTGAACACAGCGACGCAGCGCTACCAGATCGTTGAGTGGATGGCGCCGAGTTTCGGCGCGCCGACGGCCTACAAAATCGTGGTCGCCTACAAGCACGACGAAACGGAGGCGCCCGTGTTCACCGACCACATCAGCATCAGTGGCACCAGGACCAACATTCGACACATGTTCAGGTTGCATAGTCGCAACTTTCCACAGGCTTTCAGTCAGTCGCGATTGCGTTCCTGAGTGGAGTTTCCATTTTTGATAGGGTGATTTCAGCTTTAAAGCAATACTTTACCAAATGAAACACCTGCAGAGCGCAACTCGTCCCTGAGCACCGTTACGTCGTCATCGTCAGCGCCATCGACCAGTACGGCAACACGCCGGCCGAGCCAGTTGACGTCCACCTACAAGAAGAAGGTAACCAGCAACTTTCTCGGAAAAGGCTGATTTTTTTTCAAAAAAACAGCAAAACCGCTGGATATTTTCCATTTTTTCCCCAACTGCAGTGGTCAACTGCACCGGCCGCTGCTCCATCGGTGGCTCACCAGCGTGCTACCTCAGCCTCGGCCGGGATCGCCACGGCTCCTACCACCAGTTCACCGACTCCACCGGGTCGCCGCAGTGCATCTGCTATCCGGGATACATCGGCACGGATTGCTCGAAAACTGGTACGCATTTGGATTGTTTTTTCATGAAATTAAACACGTGCGACGGTGTACCACTGAGAAAAAATCCAGCGCAGCCAAACCAATTTATTCCATTTGTTCCGTGACTGTTGTGACTGCAGAGTGTGCAGTGTGGTGTAACGTAGCGGTGCCAGTCACGGTGCATTCACTATTGAAAAGGTGCAGGTTGCTGCAACTTGAGCGCCACATCAACTAATCCCAGCGTTCAGTCAGAAAGTAAAACGCTAATGCAGCCAATGAACATTGCACGAAACTATTGAGCGTTTTCAGTCAGCTGTCCACCAGAGGCGAGTTCGCTCGAAGACAGCCGCGGTCCTTTGTGGTGGCCCCCAACCGTGGTGAACGTCACCTCCCATGTGGCATGCCCGTACGGCCCGCCGTTCAACCACGTCAATCGATACTGCGACTGGAGCCGCAAAACGCACGCGCCTGTTTGGGCTGATCTGAATGCGGCGGACGCGCGAAACTGTTGGTCGAAGGTGAGAACGTCAGATTGAGTCGATCAAGAAATGAGGTCGTGAAAAGTTTTAAAAGCGACACTTAGACATTTGCAGGATGACTTACTGATGCACCTGAAAATGTACGCCACCACCGTGGACAAGCAGACGACGGCCGATCAGAAAACGATAGAGCTGCTGCTGCAGATGCTGCGCACGATACTGCCTGTGGCCGGCAACGACCACGAGGTTCTGCAGTCGTAGTTTCGAAATTATTTCTCTGCTTGAAAAGCAAACGGGAATGCCTGTGAGAACAATATGATGACGATTTAGTTGAGAAGCTTTTCAGGAGCTAAACGCACTGTGCTGCTTGGCAGTTCGTATAATTTTTGTGTTTTCCGCCAGATCGGCCAAACAATGATGGTGGTGTTGAGCGCGGTGCAGCGTGTCAAATGGCAATCGGGCACAGCGGACGAGCGATCGACCATCGACGCACTGCGACGCAGCTACCGGCACTTGGTGCTGAACTACACGATGCGCATCGCGGACACTTTGGAGCCGACCGACATCATCAACATCAGCCCTGACATTGGTCGGTCGTCTACAGCGGCTGTCAACAATGCAATCTGGCTGAAAGTCTTTAAAGAAATTTTTAAGCTCGGTAATTTTTACGTTTTCATTGGGAGAATTCAATTTACAGGCATCTCAAAGATTGACGGCTATGCCGGCCGCTACGATCTCGGCACGCATGCGTTCGTCGAACTGTCGCAAGGTCACGTGACGCCGAATCGGCTGGCCGTCGGTCAGTGCTAAATAGCCTTTTCAACCAAACATATGTGCCGTGAACTTTTGTGCATTCGAATGACTCGAATGTTGATGATTTCGTTTGTTGCAAGAGAATTCAGGTCAAGCATCGAACCGATGATCGGTTTCTTTCAGCTATGCTTTTAGCTTCATTGTGATTTTTGCCGAAAAAGCTAATCTTCGCTGCGTAAACACAAACATTTTTTACCAAATTCAGTTTTTACGTTTCACTAACGATTTCCAGCCTGCCATCGTCCGTATTTCCACAAACTAAACAATTTGCAGCGTGGATGCGCAACAGCACGTTCTATCCAGCCGTCGGCTGGCCGTGGCAGGAGAATCCGGTGGTTGAGATCATGCCGGTGGCCTCCGCGCGCAATCGCAGTTCGGTCACGTATTTGGACGTGCCGATTCGCTACGGAATGCTGCCGTATCGGCCCGTCAATTACATGGAAACACCGAACTACGCCTGTGCATACTATTGCGTCGAAGGTGACACACACTGAAAACATTTCTCACGAAAAAGTTTTCATTTTTTTTGTATCCAGCGCGACAAAGCTGTTTTTTGCGATTTTTTGTTCTTGAGAAATTCCATATTTGAGAACAACTTTGATTCTTTTGCTATTTAGACGGAACCTGGAAAACGTCCGGCGTCCGTCTGTACAGCAACCCTGATCCATACGGCTACATTGTCTGCGAAACGTACCATTTGAGCGCGTTCACTATTCTTTGGGTCAGTGCACGTGTTTTTAGAACAATGCCTTGAGAAACTGTTATTGCTGACATATAACAAAAATTAATCGTATTCAAAATGTGTTCACTCAGAATTACGACGTCGAGGAGGACGCCACATTTGGCTCGTACGCGAACTTCATCGTGATCGGCGGCTCGCTGGCGTCCGCGCTGCTGCTGACCACGATCGTGCTCACCGTGCTCATGCGGTGCGTTTCCAGGTGTTTTGTAAACTGGTGGGATTGTAAATAACTTTCGGCTTTCGGTGGAGCTGTAGATTGACCTTGTATCAAAAAAACAGACAAACTAAACGTGCTGAATTTAGCTGCTGCACGCACAGCACGACCGAATAAATACGGCAGTCCTTGTATTCTCCATCAAGGCGCTCCTTGCACCCTTAGAATTGCTGCCATGTTTACTCAGACATTCTGTAAAAATAATTGTGAAAAACCTCGGCCAAAATCTCAACATACATCATACGACCCAACAATGTTGCTCAAACGGATGATCAACGTTGATTTCTGCTCGTTGCCGTTCAGCGCGTTCCGCAGTCACCGACGCGGCGGCATCGTGAACAGCCTCTGCCTGACCAAGGTCGTCCTGTACGGCGCGTACTGCCTGGCGACCAGCGACGAAGTGATCAGCAGTCGGCCACATTTTTGCGGCTTCGTCAGTGTTGTCATCCAGTGGTGTGTGCTATCCAGTCTGCTGTGGCTTTGTGTTGAGTCGCTGAATCACCATCGATTGACGCGGAGGATCGTGGTGAACAACGCTGAGCACACCGAGGCGCCGTGCGCCATGCTCAGACGCGCCATTGTCGCTTGGGGTGTGTTGGAAAGCTTCACGTTTTTTTGGAATTTTTAGGATGGTTTTTTGTTTGTTTTTCAATTCAATTTTCGCCATGCTCATTTTCACTTCAGGCTTGCCCGCTATACCGATCTCAATACAAGCGCTCTACTACAGCTCCGGCTCCGGCCCACGGCCACCGGGCAGGTACCCACTTTCAACCGTTTCTTACAGCACAATTCCAGCATTTTTGAATTTCTTTTCAGCTGCGGCCCACCCGCATCACTCGTCTTCTACTACATCCCGTGTCTCTTGTTGCTCTGCCTGAATTCGGTGATCTTTGTCACGAGCGCACTGCGTCTGATCAACAACGGCAGCAACAAGTCAACGTCACCGATCACCACGGCGCGGGGCGTCGCAGCTGCGGGCGCATCCGCGAACGACCCCAACGGCACCACAACTCATCAGCACGCGACGCACGTGCGTCAGCCGTACGACACTCCGTCGGAGCCTCCGATCGTCTACTACGACCTGAACAAGTACGCCGCGTTCCTGCGCTACGAATCAGTGGCGAACTTCAGCGTCTGCGTGCTGTTCACGATCTGCTGGGGCTACGAGTCGTTGGCGGCCATGGAGGCCACCGCGGAGGGTCGCCCGTACTATGGACTCGTTTATGCGACCTTGTGCATCACGCAGGTGGCTTGCTAAGCGTTTGTTTTAATTTGTCAGACTTGCAGACAAACACAGATGCAGGTCCTGTTTGATTGTTATGATTGGTCGCAAACAGATCCAATTCCCGGCAAAAGCAACTCAAACACAAGCCGATCAGGCCAACAACGTGGCCCAACTAGTGACCATGCGACTTTGTCTAGGCCTCGATCTACCTTGGCGCCCGCCTCGCGTACCGCGTCCGCCACAAGCACCACCAGCTGCAGCATCACATCGTCAACGGGCACAGTCACGCCGGCAACGAGCACAAGCAACACGGCAGCCACGACGCTCACGAGCTCATCGGGCACCACGACGACGACAACGACCTGCTCGTTGATGAGCAGCATCGCATGGCGCTCACGGGCGTGCCAATGGCGTGCGGAGCGAACTTTCTCGCGCCGACCATCGAGGCACGCGAGTTCGAGGATCAGACGGTGCTGCAGAGGCCGCTGATCACCAGTCCCAATGGGGTGTTCGCGCCGCGGGACGTTGTCGTCTCGGACGCACCTATCATGCACTCGGCCAGTTTGCGTCACCACACGGCAAATGGCAACATGACAACTGGCGAGTACTGTCGCAATGGCAATGGCGTCTACCACAATGGCACTGGCACGCTGATGCTGAAGTCACGCTCCAGTGCGTTCTACCATGAGAGTGACGCTTGACGGTTTTTATCGTGGGAAAATGTGCACATGGATGCTGTTTCATGCATTATTACGTGTAGATGCTTGGTCTTATGGGCGGAATTATTATTCTGCGCAGCTTTTTCCAGCAATAATCATTTTTGATACGAATTGACAACATTTGTTACTTTTATGAATTTTTACATGTTCGAGTTTTCTGTACTGCCATTGTCGCATTTTATAGTCACATCAGCACAGTCGCATGACTGTGTGATCTTCTCGGGCGCTCGTTTGCGAATCTACAATTTGAGATTCGTTGCAAATAAAAGCAAATGAAAGCTTTGGATTGTTTCGGTCGCCATTTTGTAACACCATTTTCTGGTAATGTAAGCACACAACCACTGCCCCACTGGACAAGTCATCATGCTCTCATCCACAAGTGACACTCAACATCAGCAGTTTGAGTTCACCAGCAGCACCACTGATCACCAATATCAACAACTTCAGCGGCAACTGGATTTGTGCGTTCGCATCAAACAGAGCGCCGTTCGTGCGATCGCTCAGTTTGTGCAGCGCGACACGACGGTTGCACTGAAGTGTCTCAGTGAACTTGGTTCGGGACTAGACATTTTTTGTCATGCAAACCAGCAATTTTACTGGCACAAACAGTCGCGAAATTGTGACGCATCCAGCTGCTGATTTTAGAATAATGCGGTGCCAGGCGGCGCTTATAGATCAATCAGATGAAGCCAGAATCAGGATCAAGATGCTTTTGTGGCGTAGAGTGCGGTGTAAATTATTAATCAGAAATTGAAGCCTTGCTTGGAGACGGGGAAATAAATGCTCGCTGCTGCAATGCAGGATATGACGCATACGCGGTGACGGAGGCGCTGTCGAGCAACAGTGACACTAAGGAACCAATCAGCGTTACAATCGAACGAATGATAGCAGAGCGCGAGCGGCACACCGCGAACGAACGCTTGAAACAGCTGATGTCCGCTCAGGTGCATAACATGCGTTCAACTGAGATTATTGACATTTTGTTTACCGACGATCACAGCTTCCGCGTTGGTTGGTGTGCAACTGTCAGATTTGGGTTTGAGAATGTCTACGATCAGCACAGGAGCGTGCGCGCGTGTTGCTGCGTCGGCTGGCAGAGACACGAACGCAGCTGGACGCAGCACGCACGGAGGCCATCCGCAAACAAGCGCGGCTGCATGCGCTGCACCACCGAATGCCCAACGTTGAATGACTTCGCTGAGCCGATTTATTTGATTTCTCAAGTGTTTCTTTGTTTTGTCTTGTGCGTTATGGGGACTAAATACAATGTACTTACAACTTTTCTAACGAGCCAGTTTTATTGAACACTGTGATCATGTGCGAGCAAGATGTCATTGAATTCTGAATACCTGGTGCTAAGCTAAAATCTGTGTGGTGAACATGCCAAATTCTGATGAAAGAATACAGTATATGCATTGTAAGGGCGCAAAAATATTTCTCACAAAAATCATCATACAAATGATAACGAAGATCGCGGGAAACACGACAATACATGTGCGGTACTATTGCTTTCAATCGAAAAATTTCCGAGTTTTTATTCCACATGTCTAATAAAGCGGCAGACTGCCGCCGAAGCGTCTGAGCGCCAAATACTCGCGGAACATCTTCCATTTCTCAGCCATGGTCAGCGGGCGAACACGGGGCGGTGCCGGTGCCGGTGCGCTGCGTTTCTCCGCAGTCGACGCATGTTGCAGCATCTCTGAAAGATTCGACGGTTTGCTGGATGGAGTATCACTGGAGACAACAACGCCAAACTGAATGCTCACCGCATGCTTGTTGTGCTTGCTCTCCGAGTAGACATTGAAAGCGTCTCCATGTTAATCTTATGTAGTCCTGATCTCCCAAAACCAGAAAACGCGCGCTGATTCAGTGCGCCCGAAATTGCATTGGACAACACTTTGATGGATGGAAACATGGAAAACTCCAGAAGACGATCATTATGACTGTGTACCTTGCACGGAGTGCTGCTGAACGGGGCCTTCGAAAGTGTGCAGCTGTTGCACCATTGGCGTCGGTGTGACGAACGACACAAGCAGAACGCACAGCACAGCGAACACACTGCACTGCGGCGGAGACATGATGCGCCGTTTGAAATCAAGTAGCCGCAATTCGTCGACCGTACAATCACTGCACTGGCGTTCACTGAAGTTGTGTACACATACACCTGACACTGCAGTTGAGCATTAATTAAAAATGATGTTGCAGGTCTAATGTTGGAAGCGCTGCAGAAACAGCTTCGTCATCGGCCACGTGCGTCAGTGATTGTTCTGCTGTTCTTAGTTTGGCTTCATTAGCGTCCCGTCACCGTTAAAAGTAGCCACCTTATCAATGTTTGCATGTGCATGTACGCATTACAAACACTGCATGCCTTGATTACATGTTTCACCGAAAACAATACCCGCCATGGCATTTCAGCTATTCAAACTTCATTGGGGGGGCGCTTAGTTGTTACCAGTTCAAGCGGGTGAGCATATCAGCCTACGCATGGAGATTATATCACCAACGAAAAAAATTGTAATTAATCTTGCGGCGCAAAGGCGGTGAAACTCTGGACAGACGCGCTGTTTCATTTTGGATGTCTCCACGCAAAAAAAAATAAATGTTTGCCTATGCTATTTCTAGGCTACTCTTACGCTAACGTTGTTTCCAGGCTGTTTTCCGATTCTGTCCACCCCTTGGCACTCTACAACAAACGAACATCAAACAATTTCCGGCAAGCTAGCATTTTTCGCAAAGTCGAAAAAAACGGCTAGGGGAAGAAATGTTGTAAACAAATTGGTTTGTAGATTTAGTGCAAATGCAAAAATTTTAGCCCTAGAATTGAAAAGAGTGCGCGCGATGATGTCGAAGTAGTGAGCAAGAGTTTCAATCAGTAATCACGTTGCCATTCTTCCTTCAAGTTTTTTCCTCATTGAGCATCAGTCGGCGAAAAGCTGAAAGCAGAGGAAATGTTGTGAAACAGAAAACAAAATGTATTAAAACGCCCTCTTAACGAAACCAAGAAGTGCAACAACAGTGCGGCTTTCAGAAAGGCCGAAGCCGTGTGTGTTTTCCAAAGCAGTGAAGCCCATCGTAAACAGTTTGACACGTTTTTATGTCAAAAGGTTTCCAAAAATGCCAAGCGCGACCGTCAAAGTTGACGCGTCCACTCGGCGGCACATTCGCCCTCGAAAACATGTCCTTCATGTCGTCGTCGGTCAGCGAGGAGTCCAGCCACTTCAGCACGTGACTCAGTTCGTCCGTTCGAATGTATCCGCGGTTCGTTTTGTCGAATGGCTACACAGTACGCTTGTGCCACTGGGTGGTTTCAAAGACATGTGCACGCTGAAAACGGTGTCCGGTTCGCCTGGGGGGGGGGGTTCCGGAAATAAAAGTGAATCAAAACGCCGAGCGTGTTGGTGTTATTTTTGTTTCTGGGACACTACAAGGCAGTGAAGCGACACCCAGGACGTTTGGACACCTTTTTAAGCGTGTGCGCTGATTGGTATAATCTACAGTAGTGTACTCCCAGTCAACGTTGCTCGTTCAGTCAACGATTTTTAAGAAAACCCCTTTTTCACAAATTTTTCTGATTGAACTTACACGGAACGCCTCGCGCATTTCTTCCTCAATGTCAGTGGCTTTCATGCGCAACACCATAATCGTCAAGAATTGCGGGAACTCGAGTTTTGATGAACCTGAAAACAGTGCACAAAAGTGCAATAAAACTGCGCTGATGAAAATTGTTCAACAAAATATTCAGCATTTTGTTGCACCATTTGTTGAATTCTTTTATGTTTAAAAAAATGTAAGTGGTCCGACACTACTGTGTATCATAGTGCAGATGTAGAAATGAAACCAAAAACCAGTGAAAGACAATCTTCATGGGAGCAGTGACCGTCTTCATCAACTTTGTCCACCAACGACTGCAGTTCCTTTTCGTTCGGATTTTCCCCGAGCGAGCGCAGCACCTTGCCAACGCAGGACATCTGAATGACGCCATCGCCGTACTCGTCGTACACGCTGAACGCCTCGCGGAATTCTGCGAAACAAAATTCGCGACAGAAGTTTTGTTTATTTGAAATAGAAAATAAACGCTGTTACACTGAAAGAGACTGACCACGATACTGATCAACGTTGATCAGCAAACGCTGTTCGTTCACTGACCACGTTGATGTGTATTTTGTGACTTCAGGCATGAATGAAACCTACGTTGAATCTGCTCGCGAGTGAATTCACCGGAGAGCGATGACATTTTTTGTGTCAGGTGTTCTGGTAAAATGAGGTGCTTTTGTGCGGGTTTTCTGTTGTTCTTTCTGAGAGCAGCATCCTTCAACAAACACAATTACCATTGATTCCAAATCAAACGCTCACTGTCCGTAGCCTAATTGCATTGTCAGTCAGTCGCTTGTCACATGTGCCAGTTTGGTGTGTTTTTAACGTTTTACTTTTCATGGTCAATTTGAAAAACACAGCAGTAGACACAATACATGTCGTACGTAACTCGATTTATATGAGCGCAATCTAGTTTTTGACAAGACCACCATTGCTCGGCGGCTTGTGCCAAGGTCGAAACGCCACTTGTTTGTTGGTTTTTGTTATTCGGTTAGACTTGGTCAATCTTGGTTGGTATAATATTATACAGTCAATTTATGCGGAACATACATGTCATTTGCGACCTTTGAACTCCAAAGGTTTCACAGTGTCAAACGCAAAATCACATGTCTACACGTCAATCACATGATTCAGGGAGGCGAAACCAATACAGTTCACAAGCCAAGCACCATTGAGCGAAACTCTGCAAGTAACCAATAACAAACGTAAAAATTAATTAAAAAGACAACGAGTTTTTCACTGAGCCAGAGGCCGAATACGCCGATGGTTGTCCGTCTCAGGTTCAGCAAGCAAACAGTACCGAGAAAGAAAGATCCACATTTTGTTGAGCCAACCCCAGCGCAACTGCTGGTTGGCCAAAAGTTGTTTACCAATGGCTAGCAGAAGAAAATATTGAGCTTTTTGTGGAACTACGATGTTTCTTTACACGAATGCCAGACGCGCGCACCGACCGCTGTATTCAATGAATCCACTGTTGTTCGCGTCGCCCTCGTTCAACATGTCGTCCACCTGTTCCGGCGTCAGTTTGTCGCCGCAGAACGTCGTCATCACCAGGCGAAGGTCGTCTTTTGGAATGTATCCACGGTTGTCAATGTCAAAAACCTGATTGATGTCGGAAAATGTTTTCTGGTGACTACAATCGGCCTTGCAACCTTGCGAAAAACCGTCATTTCGTTCGGACGCACCCTGTACGCGTGTCTGACCTCCTCCTCGACGTCGACGCTCTGCAGGCGATGCGCCATCACCGCCAGGAATTCGTCGAACGTGATTTTGATTCGACCGGAAAAAATGAACGTTTTTCTTAATTGCAACACAACAAAACTCACGATTTTCATTGTAAAAAACGTCGCCACGTCATTTCTCACAAAGGAAACACGCACCGGAGGCCTCAAACTCATTCATGATCTTGTGTAATTCGGATTCGTTAGGATTTTCGCCGAGCGAGCGCAACACGGTGCCGATGCTGCGAATGGCGATCAAACCGTCGCCCTGTTTGTCGAGTGCTTTATACGCGTCGAGGTAGTCTGGGCACATGAGTGATTTGCAACTGAATCAGTCATTCACAATGGCAGCAATTGAGTCAACTGAACTTTTTGCTTGTACAGAATGGCCGATTAAACATGGCAGCTTTTTTCAGGGTGCAAGGAGCGCGCGAAATTTGAATGAAAGAAAAAAGACGTTCAGGAACCCAATTGTCTGTCAAATTTGACGCGTCTTTTTAAACGAATTGATTCCTCGTGCCCTGCTGTTCATTCTTTTTCACTTGCACACACGATTGGGAATTATCTTGGCATTTTTGAAAAAGACAACTCCTAGTCTGCGACTGATCCCACCTTGATGGAAAATACAAGGACTGCCTTATTTATTCGGCCATACTGTAGACATTGCCTGGTAAACACTGAAATTCGCGTTTTTTTCTGCACACTGCATTCGATGCAGCTGAGAGCATGCGAGAATTCGGAATTGCGCAATTTTGTACAGAAAGCAGTGATACAAGCTCATCATAGCAATGTTGCATGAACCATCACAGGCACACACACCCGATGGTGTATCATCGCGAATGTGCGTGCGTGCCTGTTGGTATGCGGCTCACCAACCAAAACAGCACCAACCGAGAATCTGTTCATCGGACATTTGCGCTGTTGGATCGGCCATTTTGTCCAGATGTAACGTTCCGAAACTGGCAAATGCGCAATAGCTTTCTCACTCAACGATCGCAGACCACAAAAAACACCTTGAACACTATCGTCAGAGCCAGAGCCGCAAGTGGTCATAATTTTCGTGCAGTCACAATTTCGAACTGTCCGAGTCATAATTCTAATAGTTTGTGTCAACCAGTCTTTCACAATGTGCGGCAATTTCGCTGTTTCCGGTGTACACCCGCTGTGCTTACTTGGTATTGCAGTCAAAAAGCGAAAATGCATAAACGGTTTTGGCTGCCATTTTTTGGCTTACATTGTTATCTGGGAGAATGAACCAACGTAATGCTGGTTGTGACGTGTCATATTAACAAGCTTCGTTGACACTGATTTCTGTAACTATGTAAAGTATGACCTATTTTTTAAACGTGTCCGACTGAAATGACGTCATGTGCCGCCAAACATGCACTTGCCGTTCACACCAAACCAGATTCTCCGTTTAGCCGATTTCTTCCCGTAAACAAATGGTGAATGTCGAATCAGTCACACCAAACTGACATTTTAGTGTCTGTACTCTGACAAACGGGCGTTTTTAAAGCAAATGACGTCATTTTAGTCCGGACACGTTTGAATAAATTCACAATAATAATGACGATTACAGCCTGTCTGCGCTCATTCTCACCACGCAGGCGCGGGCTCCTCGGCCCGGCCCATCCCACCGACCGACTGAGATTTGAAAACCAAAAAAGCCACATCCAATTGCCAACAATTCAAGAATTTCACTCAAAATTAGTGTTTGACTCACAATACTTACGATTGAAACATCGGCCCGTGATGGCGTTTTAATAATGAGAACGAAAACAAAACTTAACAATACATTGAAGTAATTACGATTTGTCTTTTACTGATCAATAAATCATAGTTAAGTTGATCCAAAACAGATTTGCAACGGGATTCAATCAAAAATTCAAACTTTGTAACATAATTTAGACTTTCAAGTGCTCATTGCTTAACTTTTAAATAGAAAACGATTGTTGGTTTTTCATCGAATAATAAAAAAACTCCAACTAGAATTGACAATCTACAGACTAACGTAAAAAAACAGTAACATTAATTAATGTGGTTTAAAGAAATAAAGATGAAATCAAGATCGGCGTCAATACCATTTCAGCCGCAAAAGATCTCAAAATTCGAGAAAAACCGCCGACGAATAATAACAATTAAAATTAATAAAACACAAAAAAAAATTCACAACAGCAAATAAAGACGCAAATAAAATGAAACGAAAAAAGCGCACAAACGCACAGTGACGCACGGGAGAAAAATAACAATAAATGACAGTATTTTACAGTGGGTCTTTCATTAATAGCCCTTCAGACGGCAGATCTTTGGTGGAGCGAGCAGTCACTCAGTTCAAGCGCGTTCGCCACGGATGCGACGTGCCAGCTGAATGTCCTTCGGCATGATCGTGACGCGCTTGGCGTGGATCGCGCACAGATTCGTGTCCTCGAACAGGCCGACCAGGTAGGCCTCGCTAGCCTCCTGCAGTCGAAACTGTCATTAATAGACGCTTCCATATAGAAAGAACGTAGTCGAAGCAACATCGGAGCGGGGACACTTTTTTTGTGTGTAAGGATCTATTGGGTTTCACCGCCTACGAGTTATATACAGGTGACTGTGAAGACCACGAGGAAATGTTGACAAAAAAGAGCCTGACCGATTGTGGCTGCTTCGCTTCAAAAAACATCTCATTTATAGTAGCCTAGTTGTTGAAGGAGCGAAAGCTAAAGCCCATCTCAAAACTTTGTCAACTGAAATTGCAAGAAATTATTTAACATCGATGAGTTTCAGGTGTCTGTCTTCCTTCCTTCCTGATCCGGCGATAAAAAAGGACGCGCCTGGAGTGCGCCGATGGCGGCCGACTGGAATCGCAGATCGGTTTTGAAATCCTGCGCGATCTCACGCACCAACCGCTGGAATGGCAGCTTGCGAATCAGCAGCTCCGTCGACTTTTGGTAGCGACGGATCTCACGCAGCGCCACCGTACCTGCAAAAGTTAAATGAACCGTCTTGCAGTCAAAAATCGCGGGCAATTTGTGTAAATTGACGATCGAATGATGGGGATCATCTGCCTTCAGTCAACAAACTGCAAAACGAAAATCATTCAATCTGCTTGTCGCATTCTTAGATTCGAATCTGGCGTGGCTTGGCTTGACCAAATCTGGACCACCAGATCAGTTACTACAATTCGCAAGCAATCAATTAGCTTTTCTTTCATTCAGTGCGTTTTTCATTCTTTCGCACACGAGAATGGCTGATACTCATACTACTAACGTGATGATGTTATGAAGAACAGAACAAAATACAAAACAAAAAGTGGCGGCACCGAACCGGGCCGATAGCGATGCGGCTTCTTGACGCCACCAGTAGATGGAGCGCTTTTTCGGGCGGCTTTGGTTGCCAGCTGCTTGCGCGGCGCTTTACCTCCAGTCGATTTACGCGCGGTCTGCTTTGTACGGGCCATATTGCACCAGCGGAAAGGTTGTTCGCTCAGGCAAATCGATACAATGAGTCAAATAATAAAACTGAAAAGCATCAAAGAATTCTAAAAAAGATTATCCAACAGTTTTGTTGTAAAAAACGACAAGGATAAGTAGGGCATGAAATAGTGTGAAGTAAAGGTAAAACAGAAGTTATTGAATTGAACTTTGAACACAATTTATTTTGCAGATGCAATGCAGATCAGAAAGTGTGGAAAAAACAAGTGTAATATGTGAAGGCTTGATTCGAGGATTGATCTATGAGATTCTGATCATAGAGCTGTAAAAAAATTCGACTGAACTCGATATGGATGTTGGCATTGGACTTGGACACAGAAACTGAACACCCGGATTGAACTTCAGTGACTGACTAAACTTCAACTTTCAATTCAACCCTCAATCAAAACGAAAAACCATCGATTAACCACAGAAACAAATCGCATTTCACAACCGTTGTCAGACAGAACACAAAAACAAACAGCTTTGAAATTCACAAAAATGCACTGAAAATAATTGAACAGTTGCCAAAAGCATCAAGTAAGCCGTGCAAAACGTCCTGAATTCATGAAAATCGTTACTGTGAAGTCCATTCCAAATTGGCAAAGAAATACGGTAAACACCCGAAACAGGCGGTTTCAAACAGTATTGACAATGGAAACAACATGGCTGCACTGCAGTCAATGTCAGACAGAAACAGAGAAAAAAGCGCAGATCAATATGCAGGCCCGAGAAGAGAACGTTTGTGAAGGTTTTTGACACTCAAAAACTGTCGGTGAAAAATTGACGAAAACAACAGTCTCCAACATTCTCGCTGCACCAATTCAAACAGAAACGTGCCGAAATGCTGAAGGAAACTGTCGAACTCCAAAACCGCTTGAAAAACGGCCAACCTCGACCTCCACGATGCTTCGAATGGCGATTTCGACCGAATTCAATCGCTGCAACGAGCTTCAAAAACGTTCATAAGCTGATTGGTTAGTTAAGAGCAGTTCCGTACGCTAATTGGTTTATAAGTTGAAACCCCGCCCATCCAGTAAGAAATTACTCCGCCATCCCGGTCGAATTTTCCGCTGTTTTTTTCTGCGCGCGCAAATGACAGGAAATAACACCACAATCTAGGTGATGAAATCAGCCATTACACACCACGCAAATTGAGAATATTTAAAAAACTTTTCTCTTCTTTTGCTTGAATGCTTCATTTAGCTTTCTGTTTGCTGTGGAAAATCGAAAACTAAAAATGTCAAGAGAACAGAAAGATGAAAACCTGCTCAAACATGTTTTTGTGTGTATGCTGCTGGCTGTTCACTCCGCTTGTCTCCACGCAATGAAATCATTCAGTGTGCACAGCGCGTGAGCACACAATAGATGACACAAAGACTGATCTTCCAAAATCGCAAGCGGCCCGTTTCTTCTTTTTTGTTTGCATTACTATCCTCTCCTTGATTGCAGAAAATCCGCCCGTTTTTTGGGCAAGGATGGACGGCTGAGCAGAGCCAATGATGTTTTTTGCTATTCATATTACAAATTTTGCATTTATCGAATCGAACACCATGGGGTTCTTGGGTGATTGACGACAATGTAACAAATTTACACATACGTGGAAAAAATAATTACAAGCTGAAAACAAACACAAAAATCACGATTTTCTCATCGGTCAAACAAACAAAAAAGAGTGAAGAATCAAGATATTCTGGATCTGATCCAAACAGTGCATCATGCCTGTCACACAATATTCTTTTGTTCGTGAGGAAAAAATAACATATTTTTGCCACAAAAGAGAAACACACAGCGTCACGTCTACCCGATTCAAAGGAAATAAAAACTTGTAATCAAGTGCCCCCATTGTTGTACTTTTTTATTCTTTTTGAACGTTAGCCTATTCTCAGTCGGACGCCGACGTCGCGGAGTACGATTCATGCTTATGCGAATCATAGTGTTGTTGTTTTGATCGGATGCTCACTTGTTTCTTCCAACGAAGCGCGTGGTAGGCCCGCTCAATCGACCAGAACAACAGTGAAATGAGCAGACCAACGGCAAGCAGAAAAAACGCACCAATCAATGGCGTCAACGCCACCGGGCGAACGAGGTTGGCGGCCTCGGCTAACTCCGTTCTCCGTTTGCAACTGCGCTTGTACTGTTGCACGACAAGTGTCGCGTTGTTGATGACGTCTTGTAACGATGGATAGTACTGGATGATCGCCTCGTTGATACGCTCGATCAATTCCACGTTGCTCGGGCGAAACACGAAGCTCGTCAGGAAATTCGTCACTCCCACCGCTGGCACCATGTTCAGATTGCAATTCTATGGAGCAAGAAGTAAACCACTCTTGGCGGTGGCAACTGCACGCAAGTAAAAAACAACGTGGGTGACACCTTTTCAGTTTTTGCTGAATAAGTCGTTGTCATAGTTTTCAAAATTTTGAACGTTTGTTTCGCGCAAAAACTGAAAAGTGTGGCGGATCCACAAAGGTTCAGAAATTTATCAGCTCAAAATAAGGGCGGGAAATCCCTTACTTTCCCAAAAAAATCAGGTTGCTGCAATGGAATCCCGTTCCCCGATTAAAGATAAGCGTGAAGAGGCCAGGTGCGTCGACCAATCAGTTGATAAAGGCCAGATACAGTAACTAAATCTGACATTCCCGCTCTCACGCATTGTATTGGTCGACCGATATCGTTCTACTAATTTTTTTCCGAACGCAAACATCTCTGCATGAGCCACTAACGTGGTCATTCGCGAATAGCGCGCGCGCGTTGATCAGCTTGTTCAGATACAGATAGCGGTGCGTGTTCAGCATGGCGATCTGCCGCGTCACGTCGCGCTCGTAGACGATCGGATTCGCGCAACGCTGGCAGACGGCGGCACGCATGCGCGCGATCAGACTGGCGTTCGAATGACGCAGCTCCTCGGCAAGACTCGAGTGCGCCGACGTCATGATCAGACTGTACGCGCCCGTCTCGAGGTGTCCGACCATCTGCTCGATGCTCATACGAGGCAGTTCGCGTGGCGGCGGCCGCAACAGCAACGTCAACAGGTAGCCCTTGTACAGATTCACCGAGAACAAACTCAACAGCGACACGTTGCACACGATCGCGGCGGTGCTCATGCGTCGTGGTGTCGGGCTGAACACGTTGTTCTCACCGAGAAAGTACTCGAACATGTGCCACGGACTGGCGGTGGCACGCGCCAGCCACAGCAGACGCCCATCGGCGGTGTAGTTCTTCCAGGCGATGTAGAGCAGATGCAGCAGCACGAGCAGCAGCGCAACGTTCAGCCAGACGGGCGCGTCGAACACGTGCACCAGCCTGAGCAGCGTCTGCAGCACGTTCTCCGGCGGGGCGCCGACCAACACGGGCGCACTGCTGGTGACCGGGTACGAGAAACTCACGTAGCGAGAGCGTAGTGCCGTGAACGAGTACACCCAGGGAAGCGTGTCGAAACGGTCCGCTAGTAGATCGCCCAATGGACCAGACCTTCGCGCACACGCACACGCAGTTTCAGAAAGCTCGCCCTTCAATGGGGTGGCAGATACGTATCACCGAAAATCGTTGACTTTGCCACTAGCTTTTGAAAACAACCGGCTAGTTTTATTTTCGATTTTCGGTTGCACAACGGTGCCGAGTGGGGGGAGGAGGGGCGTGTCTTTCTGAAACTGCTTCCATGTGCCGTTTTCGAACGCGGTGCTGTCGGTTGTGTTGAGATAGACCAAGCTCAATGGCTCGTCGATCCATCCAGCGATGTGACTGAGAGCGTGAAACGAGGAGTCTTCAGCGTTCAGACATTGCGTCTGTGCCTCAGCAGAAACATAGCGGTGACATTTGGCGACTGTTTTGTCTGCCAGGTACAGGCCAATGCGCATGTTGAAGTTTTGTTAGAAAAAAACCACTGTGCCAGCTTTGTTCGGCAATGAACGTTTTAAAAATTAATGAAAAATAAATACTCTCCCGATTTTTCGTGGTGAAAACAATGGTGTTTGGTCTTATGTCTAATATTCATTATTTTCTCTATCACAGTGGAATGGCACGTCTTTTTTCACACCTCCTATTGTTTGCTTAATAAATGAAGCAACATTCTATGTTTTCAAAGTTTTGCGTTCAATTCATGGAACGTTTTTTTCGTAGATGCGTTTGGATTACATACTCGCAACATACAATGTACAAGTATCAATAATGTTGCGAAAGGTACATAAACTCAAACTGATAATAAAATTATAGTCCAATAAACGATAACCAATAAAAAACGGTCTTTTTTTAACGCACACTTGCATTCAAGTCTGGTTAAGAACGTCTGTCTTTACAACATTCTAAATCGATCATCAATCATTCGATGCCGATCCTGTGAGTGCAACGCCAATCTCTCCGCCCACTTTCAAATCGTAGTCAGTGATCACACTCCACAAGTCCGCCTCAAAATCATAACGTTCAATGGACTTCAGTGGTCGGCCAGCTGCGTCGAAACCGCCTGCAAAAACGTGCATATTCAAACATTCTGGTTTCATAAATCCGGTTTAGTCGAAAAGTTTGCTTTTCAGAGTGCACCGCCGATTTTAGCATTGTGCGCCTTTTCTATCCACGCTCTCATAAGAACCCAAACACCGTGGCAAATTGGCATAAGACGCATAAAGCGCGTTGTAGCCCATGCTCAAACAAACAAACAAAAAAAAACTAAACAGAAGTATCAACATTTTACCAATCCACGTGCGTACCAATGTCAGTGCCATGAGAGACTTTAGACCTGTGGGATTTTCTGTTCAACTCCTTTGAATTTGCGTGTTCACTCAGCATGTTGCGCCAGTAATTTGCCAAAAAACTCGCATCACTAACCGAAAACGAACAGCTCTGAGTGATAGCAGCACAGTGGCGCATCGCCGCGTGGCACATTCAACGGCGCGATCGTTGTCAGTTGACCGGAGCGCAGGTCGAAGCAGAAGCAATCGCTGGTGACGTCGGTGAGCGAGCGCCAGCCGCCGGCCAAATAGACGCGCTCGTGGGCGCCGTCCAACGCGGCCGACAGACCGAAGGTGGCGTGCGGCAGACTCGCATCCGCCCGTGACCACTTGGCCGTCGCAAAGTTGTAGCGGACGATCTTGCATTGCGGCTCCGTTTGTTCTGAATACGATCGAAATTTGGATGGGGGTGTTTTTATGTTATAGAAACGGAGCGCTTCACCAAAAAGGTAACTTTTCGGCTGAAGTTGCCACTATCTTGCCAGCACCAGTTATGAGGTAAAAGAAGGACACGTTTGCCACTAATGTTGCTGCTGAAATTGAGTTTACGTTTAGCACAAGCTTTGTAATAACATCGGTTGCAAAGCAACCCAGTATAATCAGAGAGGCAAACTAAACGACAATGACATCGTCAACTTGGTACACGTTATTTTAAAAAATAACCTTAAAAATATGGTACCCGTACTGTAGCCCGTCCAACAACCAAAACAGCCAAAACAAATCTGACGTCAAGTTAGGCAAAACTTATTCGCATGTTTGCTCACGTGCAAATCCGCCGAATCGATACAGCCATCCGCAGTGGACGACTTCGGCCGCTGAGACCTGCGTGAACTCCGTGGGCACCTGGCCGACGGTGCTCCAATCGCCCGTTGGTCGTCCATCGACGTCCAGTTGCAGTCGTTCAATCGAGCTGAGAATTCGGTTGCGGGGCCACGGCAACCCGCCGAACACCCACAGCGACCCGGCGGCCTTTGATTGCTTTGAATCAGTGTTCAGTTGCTTCGGCAGATTGATGCCTCCGTCCTGATTGGACGGCACAAACAGAATTCCATTGGCCATTTCTCGCGGCTCCGCCAGCGCGGGCGTCCAGCCGACGTACTGCCGACGCTTACAGTCGAATATCGCCAGTTTCTCCGTGGTTCGCTTCTCGAAACCGAACGCCAAGTAGATGAGGTCGTTTTGATGGTCGGCTGCTTTCACGCAAGCCGGTTTGCCGAAATACAGGCGAAAGTCGTCTTCGCTTTTGACAAATGGTTCGTTTTTCACGGCTGTCTCTGAGCGGTTTGGATTGTACAACGTGACCGTGCCGGGTTCGAAGATCAAAAGCCGATCTAAAAAAGAAAACCGTTGGCTTAGATTTTGAAACTGCACTCTGGTTTTTTGAAACTTGTCATTTTGAATTACCAAAGAACAAAAACTGAAGTTCAAAAAATCCAATAACCGGCGTCAGTCGCCGATGTCGCAGCAAACGGCGCAGTGAACGAACCAGACTCTTGTTTTATCAGTTTAGCAACATCTGATCGGTTCAAATCCGTGTTGTTGAGTGAACGTTTGTTCTTGTTCGTGCCACTACTCTCCGTTGTAGAATTGCTCGTTGGCTTCGTCACTGAAGAACGGGTGCTACGTGCTGGAAAAGTGTATGGGTTGAATACTTTGTTCACCACTGTCACTGTGAACGCTAACAATTTGTTGATATGAACATAATTTGTTGAGAAGTTTTTTGTGACGTTGAAGTAAACATGTTGCAGCTTCGGTTTTTACTCCTCCCAGAAATGATAACCAAAGTCTCGCACAAGGTAACCAATAATGCGCAACGTCAAGTGGCAACAAACGACGACTCACCTTTCGACGACGTTTGCTGCTTCGCGTTGGCACGCGTTTTGCGCGGTCGCTTTTTGTGAGTGGCGTTCTGTGGCATGTCAACCGGTCTGTCATTCTGTTGTTTCGTCGAACTGGAACAAGCAAATTGCTGCGCGGTATTCTCGTCGGCCACTACATCGTTGGTGGGCTCCGCAGTCTGGGCACGGCCTCGCGGTGCGTCTGACACGGCCAGTGACTCGTTCTCCTGAAAAGAAAGCTGTTCAGTTCAGAAACTAGTTCAAGTTAACGCAGTTTTTTAATGTTCAAGTTAATGGTAAATCTGTGATTGTTGATCATGATGCGAAAGAGAAAAAACGAATTCAAAACCAGAAAGCCGCAATGCGCACGCACTTCAGTGAAAGCGAATGTTGGCGGCGACGCGTGCGCCAGCGGTGTGCTGACGGTGACCGGCACTGGAGTCATCGGCGTCTTCGCACTCTCCAGCTGAAATCACAATCACATTGAATCTCCACTCAAATCAGCAAATTAGTCAACCGCATTCATTAAGCGGCATTCATGAAGTAGTATTTAGTGACCGCGTAGCTGTGTTATATCATTACTACGCGTCACTAAATACTGCTTCATGAATGCCCCTTTATTCCGAAAAACCCATCAGGTTAACCTAACCAAACAAACTCAACACTCAACACTGAACACATTATTGACAAGTAGTTTGCTGACCTTTTATAATCGGCGCCAAGAAAACTCCCCAAAAAATTCATTTGCACAAAGTTCAGGTATACAGCTCCCCCAATCCACGAAATATATTTCTGACAGTTAAAAATACTGAAAAAACAAAAATCAACATGTTTTCCCAAAATTTCCCGGTCACCAATTTGCGAATGGTCCTGTCAATGAGTCGATTCGCACGTGGTGCGTCTTCGGCGAGCTCCGGATAGACGAACGTCAGTTTCTCCAGGAGCTGTGGCTTGTGTGCCAGCAGGAAATCAATCAGCGACACGCGCACGGCACCCATGATCTCTGCGTCGTCTGCCATGCTTCCTTGATGTCCGCTCTCAACAGAGTTTTGTTGAATTGATACGAACTTCAGGGTTAAAAATAATTTGGTCTAAAAATAATACGTGCCGGCGTTGCAAGGTCACCCAACCTTACAGTCTGTTTTCAAAATTTTTTTGGCGCGCAAAAAAAGGGTGCGCACAACTAACAAGAGCGCTAACAGCAAGCGGTGATGGAAAATAGTAAAAAAATAACACACTAACAATGATGACATTTTTTTAACGTGTGCCCGCTTTTAGCTTCATCTTTTATTTTCTAAAGAACGCAACAAAAACAAACACAAACAACAAAAACGTGGGAATCTCAAATTTTCTGTCATAACAATAATACTGGACAGAATCGACGTCAAAACAAGAAAGAACGAATAAAATGTACAAACATGGCTGCATCACAAAACATCACCTCATCCTTTTCTAACTAATCCCCCAAACGGTTTTCGGCAGAATTGCTGCTTGATCTCATAATAATCCACAATTTCTTCTGTGTCAACAGTGAATAGGTGCGGTTGCGTGTGACGTGTCTCGACGTTTAGCACACAGTTGTATTCGGCAACCTGGGGTAGAAAATCTTATGCATAATGAGTGACAGAAGAAGGAGAGCTGTCAAATCCAGAAGCCATTCAGAGAAAAATCAAAAGCGCGATGATTGTTGTATCTACTATTAGTACCAGCATGATGCAGGGCAAGCCAATCTACAGACGCGCTTTAATTTTCTCTATTTTGGCGCAAATTAGTGATTGACGTTCACAGTAAGCTGAGTCTGACCTGCGGATAAAACTCCAACGAGCGACAATCAAAATCGAACAGCACTTGGCTGTGCACGCACGCCTGCGCGCACTGTGTATCGCTGGAGGCAGTGGTGACTTTGCGTGCGAAGCCGACAATGAAATGCTGACTGATTCGCTGCAGCACCGTGTGGCATTTCGACTTTTTGGCTGAAAAAAACAAAACATAATTGTTTGCATGTAACTTTTAATTTCGACGCGCGTTTCACCGACCAGTGGGCTGGCACGTTTTTCGGTACCACAAGGTGTTCGTGTTGGTGCGGTTGTCTGCGAACGTGTCCTCAACGTTCTCACTGTCCACTTTGTGTCGCCAAGCATCCAGCAGCTTCGAGTCTTCCACACGTTCGTCCGCAAACCAGCAAGTGCCGTTCTCGAACGAGAATCGTGTGCAACGGAACGGCGTGCCGTCAGACAGCTGAATAGGAAGAACTTGTTGCAGCACAGGTGTTGAGCTTGACACGCTCTGTCAATGGCTGCATCTGACTGGCCGGGTGCAGCAAGTCAAGTGATTGCACAGGATGCGCGTTTGCCAATCAGATCCGTGAGGTGTACCACTCAGTGGTCCCTCAAGTTCGAGCGGATCTCTGCAGGCGTTTCTTGCGGTTCTTGAGGCTCCGTGCACCTCGAACAAAAAAACTGAACAATTTAGCCACTGAACAGCTTGCACACGCCAGCGGCCACTGCAACAGATCTGTTCAGTTTTTTTGTTTTTGTTTCCGTGTAACATCAAGCGCTCACACAGCGTCTGGTTCTGGTTCCCCTCACTGACCCGATCATTCAAGCAGACGTGGATGCACGCAGTCGCGTCGTCCTGGTACTCCACTAAAGTGAACTTTGTCGATTCACGAGTCTCTACGCTGACATCGGCATCGGCACTTTCGACAATGGTGCATTCTGTGCAAGACACACGGGAGAACTAAATTTCCGGTTTTCGAACTTCAAGTTTTTGAACGTAATCGCTGCTGTTACAAAGTAGGACGCTTTTTGGTTCCGAGAGTGAATGTGTTTGCACGCTGAGACAGCGAGCGTGAAATTTCTGGGGGCATAAACTGCATGAAATGGTGATACCTTGGTAGGCGTGTGACCCGCCTGCCATCACCAGCACACCAACTGTAAAGCAGCACAGAAACATGGCGTTCGTTTTGAACAGTCAAATGTTGTGTTGCACAGCACTGCGGTTGAACGAACGTGTGACGTTGCAGGTGGATTGAGCGAAGACGTGTGTGACAAAGTTGACAACCACTCACTCAGTGTTGCAGTGAACAAATGAACTCAACCGAACAATGCATGTTCGCATTCCAGCAGAAATTTCAAATATCAACCGGCAGAAATAAAAAAGTACTTGTCCGTTCATTGTTCAGTGGCTGTTTTTTGCACAAGTGCAAGCGCACACGCACACCTCATGCGAAGAATGAGTTAGAAGTCAGTTCAGTAAAATCACATTATCATGATCAGTCCGTAGTGACGCCACCCACGTATTTTTCTTGAAAATTCTTGTTATTGTGCTTGAAAGGAACGTTTTGCGGGCAAGCGTGTTGAAAAATTATAGTGTTTGCTTTTTTGTATACCGTTGACTCATTTCACTGCAAAAGTTTCGATTTTCAGTTTTTTTATTTGAAACCCGCATATCACATTGGCATTGTTGATATATCATGATTACAATAAAAAACAATTGCACTGTACAGTATGGCCGATTAAACATGGCAGCTTTTTTCAGGGTGCAAGGAGCGCGCGAAATTCGAATCAATGAAAACAAGATGTTCAGAAACCCAATTGCGTGTCAAGTTTAACATGTTTTTCAAAATTAATTGCCAATTCGTGCTGTTCTGTTCATTATTTCTCCCTTTGCACACTCGATTGGCGGAAATCTTATCATTTTTAAGAAAGCAACTCCTAGTCTGCGACTAATCTCGCCTTGATTGAGACTGCCATATTTATTCGGTCATACCGTAAATACAAATTCAGAGAAACAGTAAAACAATTAAGCAAAAATGTGGACGGAACCAGCCGTACTAATAACACCAGACTGTACTGTAAACATAAAGCGACTTCCAGAGCAGAATCGATTATTTGCGAAGGTTTCGATTTGAGAGGCCCCGTTGATTGGCCCGTTTGATGTTCTTGCACCGATGCGCCAGCCCATAGATCATCATGAACAGATTGCACGGCTGGCTGGGGGCAGCGCCGTGTGCTGCCGCAGCCGTGGTGTGCAGAGCGGCTGAAATTGGCATTAAGCGATCTTCTAGGCATCCCATTTGATATTATTCTTTAGATTCATCAGGTGACACTGTTATGGTCGACTGATTCTCAAATTTGCTTGCGAGCAGCTGCTTCACAGATTCATGGGTCTTCCGTGCGTTGGTGCACAATCAATTTAGTAGCCAAATCAGTAGCGGTTTTTCAATGTTGGCCGTATATTTTTTTTGAAAAAGAAACTTACGTGGCCTGCAGCGTACGGCCGGAGACACCAACAGCACCACTGAAATTGCGAGCAACGCTGCGGTTGGTGGCGTCGACATCGTTTTTGACGAACAGAACACGACTGATTTTGTACAACAATTTCTGTTGAGTCCACGTTTTTGCAGCCACGAATTGCTGATTTTCCGACCAAAGTAGCGGCTCTGAGCAAACTGTTGCAACCGATAATGCAGACTAGACTTCATTGAGTGTCCAACTAAAAGGTCAACCAACTTTAAATAGGGGTTTGCCGCCATACAGTAAACAACAACGAAAACTGGTGAAAACTGGTTTTACTTGCGTCTGTCTGCGTACAAAAACATCATTACTCTGATGTCCAGTTATGAGCGTTGTATTGGTCACAAAAGGAAGCCGACCGATCGTAAAATAATGACATCACTTCTCAGATGAAATCGCTACTGGAAGGCACAAAACAGTCATCATTTGGGAGTTGAAGGAAATTTTAAAGTGAGGCGATTTTTTGTCATGGGGTCTGTTTCATTCAACTGTTGGGGTACGTGGGAATAATCATAAACCGATGGACAAATTTTTATCAGTAAAAAATATTGTTTGTTGTACCACAAAAAAAGAATAACAAGCTCTAACAATCCAACTAAAAGTAACACATGTTTGGTGTCGCGTCAAACTTGATGGACACGCACTAAAAAACTTACCAAAAAAACTGACCAGTCCCCATGCAAACCTTGGTCAGGTTTTTTTGTTTGAGTAGAAATGCATCCAGACACGCTTCAAAGCACTAACACGCCAAACGAGTAAAATAAACGATCAAACAGTTCATGAGCACGGCAGGGCAAACTGGTGGTGAACACAAGTGCTCCTCCGAAAATCACGAGTTCAATTCGTACTGTTTATCGGAGAACGCGAAACACTGAAACTGAACTTCGTCGTGCGTTTTCAGCCAACAGTCAGCGATCATTGCATGGACGTCCTCGGCGACCGGCTGCTCCAATGAGAACTCGGTCACCGATGGTCGGTCGTGGCCAAGACTGCGCGAGATTAGCTGCAGCACTGAGTCGTCGATGGCTGGCTGAAAAATGGAAACATTGAAAAAGGGAACAGTTAAACGCTTGGCTGCAGTATTTGCCGCTGGGAGTGGCGTGCTTTGGCCAGTAATGGAACAATGTTTGGGAAATTTTGAAAATGTTTGGGAAACAATGAACAATCTCTGGGAAAACGGGGCCACTAAAACGACTAATAATATGCGTTAGTAGCCCCGTCTTCAGTGTTTGTGTAAAAGTTGTGCACTCTGCATATTTGTACACGTGCGCGGCACATAAACGTACAGCTGGAACGATCACCAAACATTCCGAGACTTAATCACATGTGTCAATCTCACTAGGAACCCGAACAACACGGACATTGACGATGCAGAGCATGCGGCTCACGGCTAATGCAGAGCATCGATTGACGATCCACGGGAGCACGGGCTCGAAACGCTGCCAGGACACGGCGCCCGAGACGTGCAACACGAGCAGCTCGGGTGCGCGCTCGTACAGAACTGGCAGAAGCACCTGTGCCAATTTTTGTCATTGCTGTCTGTTTGTGCTCATGCTTGTTGGTGCAGTTAAGCGAACGACAAAGACGACAAAAAGTTCAACATTTCTTGAGCTATACCACTGGTAAACGACTTTTGGCCAACCATGGCAGTCCATAGCCTTTGTTTTTACCAATGTAGCTCTACTTTTTGCTGACTCAATTTTCCCAAAAAACAAACATGCTGAAAAGTGTGGAACACGTCCGCGGGTGTTGCGTCGTGGCGCAGTTGCACCGTGAAACGTTTCTTCTCGTTTTCAAACGAACAGACTGACGACGTGCAGAGTCCAACGGCCGTGCAGTCCTGCAACACAGAAACACTGCGCAGTTCTGTCTGGTGTTTATCGAATTGACAAGCCAGGGGGCACCGCGGTACCTGGCGAAACCATAAAACAGCGAACTTTATGAATTGGTAGAGCAAATCATTTAAAGTTACAACAAAGCTTCATTTACTTTCTTTGCGTTTGAATTTGTTGCGAAACACTGTCAATGTCATGAAAAAAACAAACTTGCGTGAACTCCAAATCTGATGCTGCTTTATCGCCAACCGAAAACAGAAGCAAACTGAAACAAATGTAACTCCAAACGGTTGACAAGCAGAACAACTGTTTTTTTTAAAGCCGCTTGGACTGACCGTTTCTTCCAATGCGGTATTTCGTACTCGAACTCGGTGAATGTGAACGCAGCAGTGGTCTTCATCAGCACCAGCTTGACACGGTCGTTTATGATGCTACGCAACGCGTCGTGCAATGTCAGCTGAAATGAATCATGGAAAATGCAAAACTCATCGAAACTGAATGTCTTTTTTCGGTGACCAAAAAATTCTTTTACCTGTCACTACTTTGAAAAGTATCGAAATTTAACATTTTTGCAGCCAGACATCTGTCTCGCAATTTTCTAAAGATTCTTCAGAAAGCAAAACAATCGAATTCGACTGACCTCCGGCTGATAGAGCATGTCCTTCGCATCGCCCCACAGCGCGCACTCGCTGTTGACGAGTATGGGCGCAGTCTGCAGACGCCATTCGTACGACTGAACGAACAACTGCAGTCGACTGCGGAACTTCTGGATGACGTCGATTGGTCGCGTCGGGTACTCGCCGCTAATTGGGTGGGGCACCTTCATTTCGCGTTCACCTTTGAACGGAGCAACCGGTGTCGGCTGTGCGGCAATTAGATACGTTGGTGTCATTTTGAGGCTTCACATTGACAAAGAATTGCTAGCTGGACTATACGACAAAAGACTATACGATTGCACACGCACTGCTTAGATGTATGCGTGCAACATCAACGTGTTGCGCATCTTCTTTTGACCATAACAGATTGCAGGTTGGAAGATCTTTTTCAACTGCCACGAGAACTTCATACAAATCATATGCTCAAAAAGTACATAACTCGAACGCTTTCCATCTCCCACCGTAAACATGGGCGTGCCAGTCTGTCGTCCGACCGCCTCGATCGTCCGCAGCCACTCTCGGAAGCACCGGAATCGGCGTGCGTGTTTCGCGGTCATCTGCAGTAGCACTTTGAGTAGCTCGCTCGGCGGTGGCCGCGAGACGCGCAGCATCGGTGGCGAGTCTCCGAGCAGCGTCTTCAGCGTCCACAGCACGCCGAGCTCGACGGACTCGATGAAATAGCCGCCTTCGTACAGCGCACACACGCGGCCGCCGGCCAGCGACATCAGACAGTGCGTCATGTGCGCGAAGCAGCCGGGCGTCACGTTCATCTCACCCTGAAAACCGGCGCACACAAATCGGAACGCAGCTGAGAACAGAATAGTGTATGGCAGGTTGGTACAATATAAAAGGCTGAAGTGCTCGAATGGTGCAGGTTACATTGTTTGTTAGAACGCCATTGTGGAACCAAACTAAAAATCGTGTGTTGACGTTCACACAAGAAATCTGTTATAACTTATAGCGCTTTGGTAGCCAATTTCGTAGCTCCATGTTTTCTCAGTGATTAGCAATTCCGAAACTGACCAGTGGGTCTCCGAGTGCCGCATCGTAGCCAGCGCTGATCAAAATCAACTCTGGATCATACTCGATCACCATCGGGATGAGCACGTGATGAAAGATGAACATGTACGCGCTGTCGCCCATGCCCGGCTCGTTCAGCGGAATGTTCAACGTGTTGTCTGCAAATCAGTGCAATTCTTCGAAACTGCGTCTGTTGTTCTTGATTCATTCTTGAATACATCAGTCACGGGACTCTAAAATTTACGAGGGTAATCCCAGTTGGTTTCCGACAAATTCGGCCACGCCGTCCCGTGATTGAATCGATGCATGCTGAACAGCAGAATTCGTGGATCGTTCTGAAACGAAGGTGCAGAGAGTCCATAGCAAAAAGATAGCGGATTGTAAAAACAGGTTTTATGCAAAAAAGACGAAACAAACTTTTGATTTAATCCGGCCACTGCGAGAGGCCACAAAAAGCAAAACAATTTGATAGCGGCTTTGGTCGTAAAATGCAACATGCTGAGCTAAACCTGAATCAACTGCTGTGTGCCTTGTGGTGCATGGATGTCCCAGTCAATTATGAGCACCCGTTTCAAGTTGTAGTCATCAACAGCGGCTTTCGCACACAGTGCCACATTGTTGAAGAAACAGAAACCGCACGCACGATCCCAACTGGCATGGTGGCCGGGCGGCCGAATCAACGCAAATGCGTTGCGCACACGGTCCTCAAAAAACAAAAATGTTCATTATTTCGGCGGAGACGCAGCATAAAAGTTTGCCTCGGAAACTTTTTACGTTTGGTCCAGCTCAAGCTCAAACGCAAGCCCGAGCCCAACCCCAGGCCAAAGCCGAAGCCGCAGTCGTTACTGTATGCGCAGGCCCGGCCGAACACCTACAAGGATAATAGGAGCTTCGACTCAAAGGACCGTTGCTCTCAACCCATCAACACACACACACAGATTGTCTTGCATATTTTTAGTGAAACATTACGATAAGTCCACGACTTAAAAATTGATTTCATGGTATGATACTGTTCATCCACTTCGACGTTGTTTAAAGTCAGCCGTTTTGAAGGCAGATCGTCTTAAGCCAAAGCGGCCGAGCTAAGCCATTTTTTGACTCACTGTGTTGTCTCAGTTTCTGAGCAACGATACGATGCAAACAAGCCGGAACCCCGGAAAATCAAACGTCAGGAAGCACAACAAGAAAATGCAGCGACTGACTTCCAGCACCGCTTTGCAGGCCTCGATGGCACAGCCAGCCGAGAGCAACGCCAGCTCGTACGTCGACGCGTTGCAGTAGACGTCCTCATAAACGCCGGAAAACCGCTCGAGCTCCACGTCGGTCATGTGCCGCGTGCTCGCCAACTTCTCAATGTACTCCGTCTGGTGGAGCCGGCCAATCTCGGAGACAGGGTCTGCCACGCGTGGCTTGAGCAGCTTGCACCGCTCGTACACCCTGCACTGCCGCAACTTCGCCAACGGTCGAGTCAGCCGATCGGGCGTCTCGACGTGCTCGGCGTCCCAGATGTTCTCGTGACCGACCAGACGCTCGTCCGTGATGAAACCGGTGCCGCGCGACATTTCCACCAATAACTCACTGAAAACATAACATCAAAATATTGAATACTTTAATGTTAACGTAAGGCGTATCATCAAAATCTTGAATGTATAATGTATATTGCAAAACAAAATTGTGCGAACGCTTGCATAAAAATATTCTTCGAAGCTTATCAGTTGCAGACGTCACGATGAACAATCAATCACGTGCTGCACAAACACAAGAAAAATAGGGATACAGCGGAAGAAACGGTTAATAAAGGTCAACTAAAACGCAATGGCAGTAAAAAAACGGCAGATCAGAAAGGGAGCAAGAAGACAAACAAGACACAGTGTGGCCTAGTTTTTTATGTCTTGCACGCAGCTGTTAGAAACTTTTGAAAAGGTGAGTAGAGCTGGTTTGGAGCAGGGCAGGTAAAACACGCAATGTGTGTAATCCTGAGAAGAACCCAAAATGTAAAAGTTTGACGTTGACCTGCGTTTTTGTATGCGTGCGGTTCACACAATAATTTGCGTTCCGGCACAACAAAAAAATCAATTTCACAAGATGAAAAAACAACGAAATGAGAAATCAGGTTGAGTGAACAATTCATGGCACAAAATAATAAATCTATAATCTATTATGAATCTGCGTGCGATGCGAACAATAAATAAATACAAAGTAGCAGACATTGACCCGAGCCCGCTTGCGCACGGATCCCTAAATGCGCATTTTCCCTTGCCTAACCGGACAAAAAACCAAAAAAAAATTTTATTATTATTTTTGTTTTGAAAAAAAGAAAAGATTATGAATTTCCATTTCCATCCAAATTCTCTCTTCAGTCACACACTTTAAGTATGGTGGCCTGGAACTGGAACAGGACTCAACTTAAATCCAATTGAACATGGAAAAAATATTTGTTGAACTTTCAAAAAATTGTGCCAAAAATGAGCTTTTCAAAGCATATTTGATCAGTACCGTGGGCCCAAACAAATTTTCGAAGGGGGGGGGGTATGGTGCCGTGGGGGGGGTGCCGACCAAAAAGTGAGGGGGGGTCCAACCTATGGTAACGTGGGACCCCCCCCAGGGGGGTCCCATGGGGGGTGCATTTTTTCAAAATTTTCTGTGGGGGGGGGTCCACCCCCCACCCCCCCCATGAAATTTTTTCGTTTAAATTTTAAAGGAAAAACGCTAAATTTAGCTGCAAAATCTTTGAAATTACAATGAAGATGGTCAAGTTATCATATATTCAGCTTATATTATAGACTTTATAGACAAAAAATCATGATTTTCGAAAAAAATTTAGGGTGTGCAGAAAATTTTGGGGGGGGGGGTCTCCGCCAGACAAAATTTCATGGGGGGTGTGGGGGGGTGTCGGCCAAATTTTAGAGGGGGGGGGGTCCGATGGGGGGGGGGGGTGGCACGGTGCCCCCCCCCCCCCCCCCCACCCGACGGTCTCTGGTGCTCTGGGGGGGGGGTGTGTACCCCCCCACCCCCCCGCCCACGGTACTGTATTTGATTGAAAAAAGAATATTTGGTTTTTATTTGATTTAAATTTAATTTTTTTGATTCTTGTTCAAAACAACTACACAGTCCCCATCTCGACCCCTGTGCGGATAGCTCGTTTCACCGCATTCAAAAGATCTCAGAATTGTCGTTCGAAAGTGAGGATACCCTGTGTAGTTGAATTGATAATAATCGTATCACAGAAGAGGAGAGACTGAGAGACTGCAACTGGATAGAACCAATCATCATTCGCGTTCATTTTACATATTTTGTTGTTTGAATATTATCACTCGTAGCGTCGGGTACGGGTTTCATTCTGCAGATTTAGCGTAGCCGTCGGCCGCTGCAATGACAGAGTACAAATTGGTTGTGGTTGGCGGTAAGTATTGAGTGATGGTGATTGGTGATTCTTTGCTTTTTTCATAAAATTACGTTCTTTTCTCACACTCAGTCTTCATGTGAGTTTTACTTGCCTTTTCAGACGGTGGCGTTGGCAAGAGCGCGCTGACGATCCAGTTGATACAAAATCAGTTAGTCTTCTCTTACTATTATCAGTTTTTTGTTGTCTGCGACTCGATGCGTCTGCAGATGCAGATGTGAAAGGGAAATTAAGCTGCAATCACGTGATCGAAAGTCGCGCAGTTCACACTTCACCAATTGGAACTTCCGCATTACATGAAACTGCTTTCAAATCTATGCGCGCATTGAGTCGCAGAGCTATGAAAGGAAATGATAAGCTGACGGTTCCATTATGGTCATCCATCATTCATTCGTGACCCGAATAGGTTTTTTGTTCCAAAACCAGCTGAGTATAATATCAGCTTCATCCAAAATTAGCCAAAAATACCGGACGCAAAGCAATCCAGATGAACAACCGCAACTTTTTTGCTTAGTTTTGTCGAAGAATACGACCCAACGATTGAGGACAGTTATCGGAAGCAAGTGGTGATCGATGGTGAAACGTGTTTGCTTGACATTCTGGACACTGCTGGCCAGGAGGAATACAGGTGAGCAGAACAGCAGGTTGACAGAGATAGGACACATTCAGAGCAAATCGGCAGTTTCGTCGCACCAAATTCCACGTTTCCTTTTTGAGTTTTTGACTGATCTGGCTCCCGAACGATGAATCCAAAAAAATCGCCACAAAAGTGTTTTCTGAAAACTCGGAATTCCCGATGTGCTTTTATGTAAAAGCAAACGGCTTGACTGTGGCGTCGTTTAGGAGACGACTTTATGACGGCTTAAGATTTTGTTAAGACCACGCTTTTTGCTCGTTCATTTTTTTGTGGTCATTTTTACATTACGGTGATTTTCTCCGCGACTCAGTACGAAATGAAAATACACGGTAGATCTTCCGCAGCATATGGCTCTAAAAACGTCTTGTTTTTATTTTTGTAACTTATCTGCGTTTGTCGATTTGCCGGAAAGCCTCAAATCAATTTCATTTGAAGTCCACGACACATGGCACTTTATGGTTGCTCATGCGATGTGATATTCAAGCAGCTTCGAGCATGGACAGACGCAACCAATCAGTGCTGCACGCTTAAAAGCAGCCAATCACCGTGAACTTGTTTCAGTGCAATGCGTGACCAGTATATGCGAACGGGCGAGGGCTTCCTGTTGGTGTTCGCCGTGAACGAGTCAAAGTCGTTTGAGAACGTTGCCTCATATCGCGATCAGATTCGAAGGGTAAAAGACAGTGATGACGTGCCCATGGTCTGTAAGTGAACAATCATTGCTTTGCGATCTGCTGCGGTTTTCCCTGGCTTTTTTAATGGATTGGGCTAGGCGCGGGATTCGACGTTTTCAGTTCAGTTTCATTGGAGCACTTCAGGGAGGGTCCATAACCTATGCGACGGTGTATTGCTGGTGGCAGATGGTGTGCCTGTCGCCATGTGCTGTGCACGCATGATGATCAGTTGCACCACATTGCCATCCAGCACGCCATCGCACGGCTATAGTAGGCACAAAAACGTGCAAAGTATCAGAAGGCTGCAGACGAACGGTGTCTGGTTTTCAGTAGTCGGCAACAAATGCGACCTGCCGACGCGCGCGGTCGAGTCCAGAAACGCGCAAGACACTGCCAAAGCATATGGAATACAATTCATTGGTGAGCGCGAGCACTTGCTTTCGCAAACAATGCCCATTGGTGTTCTGACAAGCGAGAACTGTGGTGGTACTCTGTAGTTGCGATCGATAAAGTTTATCATGGGTGATATTCAGTGATGTGTAAGCAAGCACTGTGATTTATTGTGACGTTGTCTCTGACGTTGGATAGAGCAGTTCCAACAATCATTTCTATCTTAGATAGCCCGACATGGCTAGATCTTCCTAAAATGGAAATTAACGACACACTGTTTACGTTTTGCTTTTTTAGAAACCTCCGCGAAAACAAGAGAACGCGTCGACGACGCATTCTACACGTTAGTGCGCGAAATCAGAAAACATGTGAGTTTGCAATTTCAGTGATGTGAACTGTAACCATTGTGTACACACGTCTGGGCGTGGTCTGGAGACGGTGGCACGATGTTCTGATCAAAACTTTACCTCGGTTCTGTTGCACTCGCTGGAGAAAAAAACTAGCATGACATGACAAAGCTTTTCTGTTGGCAACTCCATCATGAGCGGGCACGTGTAGCCGGATCCCACTCTGACGTCCAGTAGCACCGGTGTCAAAACACCGAACCGACTGTAATAAATTGTTTTTTGTTATTGTCATTGTTTTTCACTTTCAGAAAGAGAAATCGTCCAGAAAGACGCCGAAGCGCAACAAACGAAAATGTACAATTCTCTGAACAATCATTAGCGTGTTTTCGCATCTAACTCTTTCTCACTCTCTCACTCCGTGCGTTGCTTGATTTCGGTTGACATAATGGGCGATACAATGTTTGGTTTGTCGTGGTCGCGACTGGATTTCTCAAAAAAACCCGGATGCCTCGCACATCTGATTATGCCAATTATGAACGTCGCGTCAGCTTGACCGCCATGTACGCGCTTCTTTCTGTGTCCGCTGTCAACGAGTCCTTGGATGAATCCGACAATTCGCTTTTACGCCCGATCTTAAGATGTTTTTCGCAGACGAAAGTACGTTTTTCCCATTTTGTTGTTTCACACAGCACGCCCACTCGTTGATCAACACTGTCAAAATCTGGTCATGTTTCATGTTTACATTTACCGTTTTCCGTTCGAGAGTTGTTCAACCGTCATCAACGTTTTTTTGTCTTTAGATTTTTAAAAGTGTGTTTCTAAACCACGGACACCATTGCGAGATTTAAAGAAGTGTTGGAGCCATTGTAGCCACACCACAGCAGATATCTCTTCGTTTGGTTCTATGAAGGGGTATTTAGCAATTAGTTTTTGTGCGTGCGGACGAAAAACTAAATGGTGTTTTCGCCCTGATTGTTTGCGTTTGCAGAAGTAGAAAGGAAATTAGTTTAACATGCTTTAGCGCTCGCATCTCGGGGGCTCGAGTCACTGCAGCAATTTTGAATTGCCGCATCAAGCAACTGATTCCGTTTCTGCGTGCGCATAGAGTCGCCGAACCAAGAGAAAAATAATCATGCGCCAGCGAGCGGACAGCGCATCACGCATTATATGAGCAGTTATGCATCAGGCGCGCGTTTTCCAAGTGGTGTCGTGCAGCGAGCACAATATAGGCTGCGACCAAATTTTCGCGACACACGAAACGAGCATCCAAAGTTGTACGGTGTGCCGAGGGAAATTTTTTTGGAGGATTTTACACACGTTCTAGACACGAAGTACGTATTCTGAAAACCGTGTTACTTCTCTTTGTATTTTTTCTGATATATCATATGAGTTTGCCGTTTCAATTTTTACCTGCGACACTTTCACAGTCCAACAAAAATGTTTCCTGGGATAATTCCATCTGGTAAATTTGAAAATCAGGTCAATTTTTTGCCCCGACCCTTTTTGGGGTAAAAAAATAAGCCTTTTTAAAAGTTCGATAGGTGTTTATCTGGTTTCAAGTGTTCGCTCTTTCAATTTTTACCTGCAACACTTTTACAGTCGAACAAAAATGTTTCTTGGGGTAGTTTCATCCGTAAAGAAAGCAGCACCAAGGGACAAGAACACTAAGCAGTTTAATGATAAAAACCAGTCGATATGAAAAGAGACGCACATTATATGGATCACATGAGATTATTACACAATGATAACGAAATACACGTAAAAATGGTAATTGGGTTGGATTCCTGCATCTCCCCGGAAAATTTTGAGTAAAAATCTCACTCAGCAACGAAAGCACAGCACACGACATCTCACGTCACACGCTCACTGCTGCTGCATTGCTTCCTGTTCGTGTCCACCGTTTGATTCAACGCAGCCGACACGACCGTCGCCACCATGTCACTCGTTCGCCGGTTGCCCCGAAGTAGTCGCTTCGGCCGTCGTCTTGTTCACCTGACCATTCGTCTGCTCATCGGCACTTCGCGTCTGCTGCATGAAAGCCATGTAAGCCTGACGCGCGTTCTTTCCCGGACGATTCCCGTACCAGCGTAATCGCTTGTAATTCGCCTGTGGTTCGTAGCAGTGCTGCTCGCGTTGATGCTCGCGTTGGATTCCTGCGTTAGATTTTGAAAATTGGCTAAT
>JASANC010003143.1:0-81366 GCA_030248135.1 Theristus sp. LFF4_11
TTTAGCGTAACTTTCAATATGTTACGCTAAAATAGGATAGGGCTTGGTACTGTCCTATTTTAGCGTATCAACATATAAACAGCTCATTTAAAGCTATTTCAGCCGCGAAACTTTGTAAACCTACGTTATTTTGCACGGAGATTTCAAATTTTGACTTTGTGGGTTACGGTAACGCTCGGTTTGGTCCCAACACGATCTTAGTTCCGTCAACAATCCCCAAACACCTTGGTAACCGCAACCAAATTAGTGAAACAAGTTAGATTAGGGTTGTTTTGCATGGAGATTTTAAATTTAAACCTTGTGGGTTACGGTAACGTTTCGTTTGGTCTCAACACGATCTTAGTTCCATCAACAACCCACAAACAGCTTGGTAACCGCAACCAAACCAGTGAAACATGCTAGATTAAGGTTGTTTTGCACGCAGATTTTGAATTTCAGCTTTCCGAATTACGGTATCGTCTGGTTTGGTCTCAACACGATCTTAGTTCCATGAACAACCCACAAACAGCTTGGTAACCGCAACCAAACCGGTGAAACAAACTAGATTAAAGTTGTTTTGCACGCAGATTTTGAATTTCATTTTTCTGGATTACGGTAACGGCTGGTTTGGTCCCAATACGATCTTAGTTCCATGAACAACCCACAAACAGCTTGGTAACCGCAACCAAAGCGGTGAAACAAGCTAGATTAAGGTTGTTTTGCACGCAGTGTTGAGACCAAACCAGGCGTTACCGTAATCCGGAAAGCTGAAATTCAAAATCTGCGTGCAAAACAACCTCAATCTAGCTTGTTTCACCGCTTTGGTTGCGGTTACCAAGCTGTTTGTGGGCTGTTGATGAAACTAAGATCGTATTAAGACCAAGCCAGGCGTTACCGTAATCCAGAAAACTGAAATTCAAAATCTGAGTGCAAAACAACCTTAATCTAGCATGTTTCACCGGTTTGGTTGCGGTTACCAAGCTGTTTGTGGGCTGTTGATGAAACTAAGATCGTATTAAGACCAAGCCAGGCGTTACCGTAATCCAGAAAACTGAAATTCAAAATCTGAGTGCAAAACAACCTTAATCTAGCATGTTTCACCGGTTTGGTTGCGGTTACCAAGCTGTTTGTGGGTTGTTCATAGAACTAAGATCGTGTTGAGACCAAACCAAACGTTACCGTAATCCGGAAAGCTGAAATTCAAAATCTGCGTGCAAAACAACCTCAATCTAGCTTGTTTCACCGCTTTGGTTGCGGTTACCAAGCTGTTTGTGGGCTGTTGATGAAACTAAGATCGTATTAAGACCAAGCCAGGCGTTACCGTAATCCAGAAAACTGAAATTCAAAATCTGAGTGCAAAACAACCTTAATCTAGCATGTTTCACCGGTTTGGTTGCGGTTACCAAGCTGTTTGTGGGTTGTTCATAGAACTAAGATCGTGTTGAGACCAAACCAAACGTTACCGTAATCCGTAAAGCTGAAATTCAAAATCTGCGTGCAAAACAACCTTAATCTAGTTTGTGTCACCGGTTTGGTTGCGATTACCAAGCTGTTTGTGGGTTGATGATGGAACTAAGATCGTGGTGAGACCAAACAAAGCGTTACCGTAACCCACAAGGTTTAAATTTAAAATCTCCATGCAAAACAACCCTAATCTAACTTGTTTCACTAATTTGGTTGCGGTTACCAAGGTGTTTGTAGATTGTTGACGGAACTAAGATCGTGTTGGGACCAAACCAGGCGTTACCGTAACCCACAAGGTCAAAATTTGAAATCTCCGTGCAAAATAATGTAGGTTTACAAAGTTTCGCGGCTGAAATAGCTTTAAATGAGCTGTTTATATGTTGATACGCTAAAATAGGACAGTACCAAGCCCTATCCTATTTTAGCGTAACATATTGAAAGTTACGCTAAAATATCAAAGTTACGGTAAAATATCAAAGTTACTTTATTTGTTGAAAGTTACGCTAAAATATCAAAGTTACTTTATTTGTTGAAAGTTACGCTAAAATATCAAAGTTACTCTATTTGTGGAAAGTTACGCTAAAATAGGAAAGCGCCTTTGTTTTTTGCAAATGATAAATTCACTGACACTATAGTGATCGGGTTCTATCTTAGCCGTTTGACACGTTCGACACAGAACGCTATACTTGAAAAAATAGTAAAAAAACCTGTTTACTAATTTTTTAAATTAATGAATCCAAGATATTCATCTTTTCATCTTTTAGATGAACTGATTGTTGTTTTGAAAGTCCATCAATCAAACCACAAACCCATAAAGTCCACTATGCGCTTGCTCATCAACTCTAACTAAATCTGTTCATAACTTTCAGTCAACCAATTCTTAAGAAGATTCTATCCAGTCACAACAGAACGCTGGACAGTCGCAACGTTTTACCGGAAAGGCACATTCATGAAGCAGTATTTAGTGACGCATAGCTGTGTTAAAACATTGCTGTGTGGTCACTAAATACTTCTTCATGAATGTCCCTTAAGATAAAAACAATCAGACAACAGAAATTTGGCTTTCCCAACTAACCTAAGAAAAAAACCGCCGACAAGTCAAATAAAAAAACGAAAAAAACGCGTAAGACACAAAAAGACCCGGCTTGGTGGCGGTAGGAGGAGGAGAGGGTAGGAAAGATTAAAGACAACTGAAACTGTTCACACACCAAAAAGAGCAAAAGACAAAAACGAAGATCGAAATCGAAAGGTGAGAGAACAGTGCTGCTGAACCAAGATAAGTCACCAAGAATGTTGACTTGATTTGAAACTTCCGCTAAAGCAAAACCTAGCATGCAACGAAACACGAAACTTGTAGATTTCTATTGTTCTGCACTGATACCAAGTTGCCGATGAAAAACATCTGCCTTAAAAAGGTTTGCTGATATGGAAGTATAATGAAGAAATGAAAGATTGAGAGAAAAATCAAAGTACAAGTATTGTATAATGCTTTTCCGTCTAAATACCAACAAGCGCCAGTGCAAATGAGATGTGCTGGCCGCTACTCTGCCAAGGTGCCCACTCCGTCATGCCTGCTGAGCGTTCAAGAAATTTTCTGTGCGGATTTTGTTGAAATGCACTAAGTCGCACAGAAAACAACATATTTTTTTGAGATTTCTAACAAATTTATATTTGTGACGCAATTTGTCAAAAAACTGACCAAAAACATTTGTTGATTTTTTATTGTTTAGTAGAATCGAGAAAGGGTTCAAGCATTGATTGTGAGTCAAGCTTCAAAAGCAAGCAGATTGAAAAAGAAACTTTAATGACAGTACAAAATTTTTAAATTGAACTTGGCGCGTTACAGTAAAATGCGAAGCAAAATATCCAGCTGCTTTGCTACAGCCAGTATGCTGAGCGAAATGAGCACTATGCGTTTCCTGCGTGAACGTTTTGTATTTTTTTTTGTCTTTCAGTGGGCGATGTGTAGGTTTTTTGTTTTCGTTTTTGTCGTTCGCTCTGACGTGACTCGGATTTTGTTGTTGTTGTTTGTTTGTTTGTGCCATAACATAAGGAATATGATCCACCAAAGCAGTATCATAGTCGTTTACGTTTACGATACGTTTATTTAGACGAGCTCTGTCATCCACCCACTGAGTACGGTATCTTTTATGTCGAGTCTCGAGACGAAATCAAACTGCAACATTCGTGTGACCGTTCGGCTTGTGCGGTGCGACAACGGCACTTGCCCGTTTTCGCCAGACGATCAGGGACATGTGCGCAATATTACAGTAAGATCGTGTTAAGACCCAACGCGGAGCTAAGGGTTTTTTTCTATTTTTTTTCCATACACAAATGCGAACAACTTTGTTCGGAAGCTTTTTTAATTTACGAAAATTTCTCTCAGCGGCCGCATCTGACTCAGTGGCTGCTGCACGATTGCAAAATCGATCACGATTTTGAAGTTTTCAACGCTGATAAACGCCACACAACGTCCAGAAAATCCGCACAGTGTGAAAAACAGAAGCAACAGTAATATGTGCTAGCTGCCATACGAAACTGTCAGAGTCGCAGGAAAACGTGAATCTCCAAAAGCTTCGCAAAGTAAAACATCAAACTCAGCGTTCTTTTTTGAATGAACGCATGAAACGATTCGAAAGGCAACCAAAAAACGCACTTTTACAACATCTGCATGAAGCTGACCTGAAGAGTGTACGATTTCACGCGCCACTATACATAGTTCAGAAAAATTTCCACATCAAAAAACCAACGAAAATGGCTCGCATTCATTTTATATACGGTTTTTTATTTCTCACATAAGGTGCGTATCCAATCGGGTAATAAGCTAAAACGGCTAGTTTTTCTGTCTAACTGGCATTCGCTTCTCGGGTGGTTTCTTGCTTTTCTATTCAAAACAACCTCGTTTGCCGTTCCATCCAGTACGGAAAACGTGAACAACGTTTTTTTGCTGCCACCAGCCTTGAGGAAGACAGAGACGACGGACATTAGGCGAGAGAAATCGAGAGACCTTCGCTTTCGTTCCCTCCTGGAGAATCTCCCAGACACATTATTCATCCTACACATGCGACGGTAACGGGCGTAATAATGCACCTAGGATGAATTTTTTTGCAATATTCTCAAAGAATGAACGCTAATCAGGCTTCGGGATTTGGTGGAATGTCCAAATTTGCTAGAGCTGTTCAAGATATGAATGATAGTGAAGAGGACAAAATTGTAAAAACCATAAAAAATTGTTGAATCGAAATTCGGAAAAAACCAAAACCTCAAAAATTGGAAACGTTAAGTCAGAAAACTCAGCGTTATTGACGCTTGTTCGAGCGCTACATGAACGCTACTTGGTGATTTGTAGTCATTCTGCAACTCATTCTGTCTGCAATCGTTGTCGTCTGTTTTTCCGTGTCTTTCTGTCTTGGCTGTCTGGGACAGAACACAGGAGCGACAGCGAAATGTTTTTTTGCTGATTTTCACCCTGTTTTCTTTGTTTTCTCTGGGAGAACATTTTTCTTTTAGTTTTTCGACCGCACGTAATGAGAGTCTTCGATCAGTCATCTGCTATACTGAATCCTATTCTGGTCCTTGGACATTTTGGATGTCAGATATCCTGCAAATTCAGAAACGAAAAATTTTTTAAACACGAGACAGCGCATGGAGAGGAACACGTTTTTATTCCTAAACAGTTGTCAGCGACACCGAAAAAAAATTGCACACCTGACACTTTGGTTTTGGGTGCAAAAGACACCAAAAAATCGCAAAGGAACATGCGTTTTCACAAGTTTTTTTTTGCTAAAAATTTCGTTCTCTGTGCGAAATATGGTGTCTTTATCGTTCTCTGGAATATCGTTCTCTGGTGTCACAACATATGAATATCGTTGAAGAAGAACATGCTACAGCTAAACTCTAAAATTTTAGGCAATCACTTGTTAGTTATCACGTGCTCTTTGTGCACGACAAGCTCTGCCTATGATGTCGAGTTCGATCGACTGTACATAAAGTCGAAGTCGACCGGAAGTCGAAGCCGAATAAAATTTGGCATTTTAGACTTTTACAGGGGTGCTGCAACCTTTATTGCATTTCAAGTGCTGTTGGCAGCTATTTTAAATAGATCTTTTGAATGCATCTTCAGTTATGCATCTTCAGTTACCTATTTTTTTGCAGGACACCTAAGGACACTAAGACGTTTTAAAAGAATTATCGCTGTTTTTCTCTCAAGACATTCAATCACCGATCTGCAAACAACTGAACTGCTGATTGCATACAACATCTACCATGTGGACCAAATCAAGTGGAGGAAAACGAACCTAAACGAACATACTAGACAAATATGTACCCTTGTTAACATTACATTACTAAATCGGAAAGAAAAGAAAAACAACGCATCAAACTGAAAATTACGACTTAGATACAGACAAGAAGAGAAAACTGCGAAAAGCAATGCAAGCAGCACAAACGAAACGAAACGACAGTAGGGGAAATGGCACTTCTGGGTGGTCCCCCTGAAGCCACTGCCCTTCTCCTCCCCAACTTTCCTCTTTCAAACCGTGTTGGTCGAAGCCGTCGATCACGACACTTGAAGAATACCTGATTATTACATCATGCACAAGAATTATAAGCCATTCAAGCATACGTATCATGCTAATATTAAACTGTGTATTATGTTTTTAAAGATACATAGCTTGAATGCGTTTGAGCGATAGTTTCTTTGTTCATTTTATCATCTAAAATTAGACACTGTTCCTTTGAACCGAACCTTATAGACCGTTTTCGTGCTGCGAGCACAAAAAATGGAAGCTAGTACTTGTGCCTCATTTAAATCCAAAAATAAGAGAGTGCTTTAATTGGGTGTCTTCTTGTCTTACTTCCACTGTATGACCAACCAGGACCTAAATGCGGTTTCTTTTTAATAAAAAAATCAATTAACTAATTCAGAAAGTTTTTATTTTATTTTGAATCGCGTTTCAAAACAGTACAAAAAAACCAGCCGGGTCCCCTGCATCAAATTTACTTAAAAAATCACACATAATGTAAACTTTGAACGGTACAACACCCAATGTCGTGAAATTTGTTAAGCATTAAACCACCCAGCTGCAGTGCAAGTTTTTTATATTCGTTTTTTTTAAATTGCGTTGGTGATTAAATAAGTTTTGTTCTTTATCATTTTTTTTGTTACAACAAAGAATTTTATCTAACTTGGAAATTTTGAACTCTAACCCAACGAGCCAACAGCCCGTCAACTTTTTTTCACGTTTTCGCTCAAAATTCTATTCTGTTGCGTCATTTTGTTTGAAACGAACTGCACATCTCTTGGTGTTGCTTTGGTGTTGTATGAGTTTCCTAAATTAAACAATCTGTTGCTCGACCCCAAACTTGGAAAAAGCGTACTACCCATTATTTTGGTGAACGCTATAAAGAACTCATTATATTCGTTGTACAGCAGTAAAATGCAGCGCACAATTTTTTTTGTATTCAAGAAACTTTTTTGCACACGTCACATCTATTTTGCAAACTTCAACATTTCACAATACTGGTGAACTATGAACTTTTTTTTGCGGACGCTCAAATAAGTTTTGCGTCAAAAAATTTCTGATGCTGCAAAAAGCACTTGTTCACATAATCACATGGCACTTTATTCATTTTTACTTAGAACAACAAGACAAATATATTTTGCAGAAACACAAGTACAACTTAAAAAACGGTGCTTAAAATTTTTACAATATTACATTCCTGGGTGACTCAGGTTTAATAAAAATATTTTCGTTCTTCGTAACCTAACAGCCTGGTGATTTAGCATAGAACTTTAAAAACGTATCTTCAGGTGTGTTGTACATGTACATTGTATGTAGGTGTGCGAATAACGTGCATTTTTTCATATTTCCCTCCAAGATTTCAGCCGTAGTTCCCGTAAACGCACATAAACATTCAAATTAAAACCAGCCTTCCAGTATAATATAACCTGAGTAGTCTCCCACACCTAAAAAACTGCACGATCAGTAAATCATTTCATTTTTTAATTGCACAGTGATCCATATTATGTATTTAAAATAAAAATCAATCACTTTAAAAATATTCGCTGTTCTTTATCTCACCGCTGAAAAGAACATCCCATTAAACTGTATCCACGTAAATGACATATTAACTAAAGGGAAAAAAGCGGTAACCCACCCAAATATAGCTATTATCGTTACAGGAAACCGCGTGCACAAAAGTTTCACGCGTTGGGGAAAAGCCGGACACCAAACCAGACGCATGACGTCATCCGACGTCTTTCGTCAGCTACCGTAACCCAATTTTGAATTCCCGCGGATTCTTGAAACGTTTTTCTTATCCCTGTGGGCAAAGGCATAGAGAACCGGGACCAAAATGAAAGATAATAGCTAAGAACACGTTTCAAGTTAATTGGACAATCTGGCCGCACAAGGTGGCAGCAAATCACGTCGGTTAAACAACACAAATCAATTTGCCCATTTACGACTGACCGATACACTAATCAATTAACGGCCAATGCATGCAGAGACAAACCACATTTTTAGGTCATGGTCAAAAACAGTTTTCAATGCCAACTCGACATAAAACCGCGATGAAACTGTAGATGGACGCATACGACAGTTGTGTTCATGTGTGCACGGTCTTTGTAACAACTTTATAATCCGAAACTGCAATCAGTTTTCTACAGGTAGATCTTATGATTTCAAGGTCTTGCTGGTGATTGTATAATATTGTTGGATTATGAAGTATAAATCGGATTACTCAACACAGCAAACAAAAACTGCCAGCCGACTGAGCTGATTCGCACAAACACAAACAATAAAAAGGCGTTCAACTTTAAACACACAGAACCTTAACCGAATTTACACAAAATAACAATACCACCACTGTATTTGGCAGTTTAAAACTGTTTTTTTTTGTCTTATAGTAAAAGTAAAAAAATAGACTGTCCAATAAGCCGAAAAGCAGTCAGGTTTCAATGAAGCCCCGAACTACAAATGTACATATTATTATATATTATTATATATTATATATTATTTAATCAAGGATAACACTTTGTTTTAAATGTCATGTCTATGTATACTTCGACCGGAAGGGCAAACATCTCACATCGTGATCATGAATAAACTTTTGTTGTCAAACAAAATTCGATTGATTCTTACAGAAACTTCATCACCATTAATTTTTTGGTCAATGTTGTTAATGACACTAGAATTAATAAATGCTCAGATGTGATTAACATAAAATTAATCTTGCTACATTTAGTTCAAATGCAACTTTTGCATCGATGTTTTTTTTAATTGCAGTGTCTAGGTTCAATATTCAACAGAAACAAAAGAGTTAACCGCTTACCGCAACACTTCATTGTTCATACATTGTAATGAACCACAACACCAGCAAACACAGCCAATCAAACACCCACAAAGGTTGACATGAACCAGGCACAAAGTGGTTCCCGGTAGAAGTTTCATCTTAAAAGTCGGCAAAAAACACGTCATACCCGCGACCGCGATCAAAGTCGTTCACTCAAATACAGCACACCTCTTCGATCAAAAGGAGAGACAAAAACACCCAGTAAAGTGAATGAACGTAGAATGATCAGTTTGCCGGACAAAAAACAATACGGGACCTCCACGTGCGAATACGCCAGTTGCGAGATGGTACCATCGAAATTACCGAGTGTTACTCATTCTTAAAAAATATCATGCTCACCAAGCTGAAGTCCAATGCAGCTTTTCAGTACTGTTGTGGTGGTGTCCCTCTGATCGGAATGACCAGCACAAAAAGAAAAGGCAATAATGCAAGGTGTACTTCCCTGGGCCCACTGAATGATTATAACTGTGCTTAAGGGGTTTTCTCTCCAACATTATCCGACATAATAGAACAAGAAGAACATCAGTGGCGATGTGGCCCCCAGCAGTGCCCAGTGCTGAATGTGTGTATATGATGTGGCTTGCTCTCTCTCTCTTCTCTTTCATTCAAGGGGTCAGCACGGACTGGTACCACGTTGCGGGGTGCCACCACGGCGCACGATGGGTGCCCATCTACACACACACAAACGATCCATATAGGAGGGCTTGCAATCAAGCACACGGCTAGACCGTCATCAAAAACGCTTCAACTAGTGGTGGTATCGTGGAGAAGCCACAACAACAGCCAGCTGTGCGTCTGCTTGGCTTGCGTGTTTTCCTTTTGCTCTACGACGCTTCATTACTAATGATGCTATCACCAATAATATACTACGAAATTTGCACAGAGACAGACCTGTGTATGTGTACTTTCTCACCCTACCCCTACTGCAGCCATTCATTCGCCATACAACGGCTAATAGTGGCAGTTCATTTGCTGCAAACAAACCAGCAGCAACTCACAAAAAATATCGCGACGGTCGTTACTGATTTGAACGTGCCAGAAAAAAAAAACAGTTCACCTTTACTTTCTACAATAGTAAAATATTCTCACGCATGAACCTAATTCCCATTTAAAAAAACTACAATAAACTAGATAAAAACCAGCTATAAAATCATTCTACTAGCCCGGAGGACTAAACACTTTGCACCGCGTCTACGACCCGTCGACTGCATCACAACATCGGATCCCACCCCCGTCGTACATGTATACGATGAACAACGTACGCATATATGCACACGCGGCACCAATACATTCCACGGTAACAGCCCGTACCATCCGTGGCGGTTGTTGTTGTTGTTGCTGTTGTTGTTGGTTTGCGGTTTGGTGTTGGTCTTCGTTGGTCGTGTGTGTGTGTATGTGTGTGTATATAATGTGTGTGTGTGTGTTTGTGCGTCCACAGATCGTGTCACCCTCGGTGCTATACATACGTGGCATCATCGGATTTATAGTGCGCCTGCTGCTGCTCAATATAATATCATCCGTGTCAGATGCGATGTTGTACATATTATAGTCCATACATGTACATGTATGTGTCGCCGGTGATGTGGTGTGTTCAGTCAGAAGCGGAAAAAAGTGGCAGGCACGAAACGATTGATCGAGCGACGTACGCACGGCACCAGACACGAGCAGCAGTTTTTCGTTCTCACTTATCGGCGCTTTCTGTTGTTGTTTTTTTGTAACGTTTTCCACAGTATCGACTTTTACACCACTGTACTGAACGATATGATATGGTGATTACTTATTGTGCTTCGGTAGTAGAATGTCTGTGTGTCGGGAGGTTTTTATGGTCATGTTGCTAAACGCATGCATGTCTGGGATAAATGTGATAAAAATTGAGAGCCAAAACGCTTGTGGTGCCTGGCTCGTCATGGTTCAAAGACAATGTTTGAGAATCGATATGAAATTCGACGGTAATAGCAACATTCCACTTCAACGACATCCACGGGAAACTAAAAAAAATGCCTAATATCCTTCGATGTAATTCGCAATTATAAGAAGACTTGGATTAATTTTATTCACGAACCACTCAAATTCCACTTTCAAAGTTCCTTAAAACTGAAAAACTCAAAATCCGTAAGCGAAAAAGCCAATATCACCACACACACAACCTCTTCATTTAACGATAGTTCATCGTGTTTACTTACCAAAAACTAGAGACGATGCTTTCAGTTGAACCAGCGAATCAACGCAAAACCGATGAGTAAATCGTATAAAGTCAAAATAAATCTCGAGTTCATCGCAGAAACAAAAATAGCTGTTTCTTTTTTGTGTCCGATCATTCTACCCGAGTCCCGAGCCCGTGTTTGCTGTTGAGCAGCTGTTGAACACAAGTTCGGATCTACGGGTTGAGCGTATCGGCACTGGATAAGTCGGAATCAATCAATCAATCCGAAAATTCATAAAATCAGATGAATTCGCGTATATACGTATCAGTCAAAATTCCGTTTATTCAGTCAAACTGTATTGAAGTGAAAACCGTTGAATACCGTCCAATAATGATTATATACCGTCGTCACTAATATATCTGCGTGACAAAAATCCTAAAAAATGCAACCTGCTGCACAAAAAAAACACCAGAAAACTAGGTCACACACACAATGGGAACCTGCAAAAAACAACAACACAAAACACAAGAGGAGAAGAGAGGACGCACAGGAAGAGAACAAGAGAGCAAAACAGAAAAAAGAGAGAAAGATATGGCGCGAGTGATAAAGAATGATAGAGAGCTCAGCAATCGCGCACAGAGACCTGCGTATGAAACACGCCCAGGAAAAACGCACATAAACGTACAAATATACATATCGGGGCCAACAACGTGTATACAACAACAACAACAACACACACACACCTAGATACAACAATAATGGTAATACGTGGCGATGTATCGAAACCGATGTTAAGTACAAGGAACACGTCGGTCGCACACGGAAGAGAAGACAGGACAGAGAACAGTAGATTGACGATGGAAGACAGGGGGTGGAAGAGCGACCACGACGACGGATCAAGCAAAATATGTGTATATTGAACGGAGATTGTGTGTGTGTTGATGTAGAATGCGTCTATATAATCATAATCATAAAAAGCACAGTAGGTCGATCGTATGTGCGCGCGTTTTCGAACGCATAGAGGGGTGGGAAGTGGCGGAGGAAGGGGGGAGAACGGTGATGGCTGTATATGCTCGTGTTGCCGAACTGGGTCAACAGAACGCGCAGCGCGCGCGGCGACAAACGACGTAGACGCAGACGTAAAGTTTATACGTTTTGATTATTAAGTGCGTATATGTTTGCGTCGGTACACAGGTAAAAACAGCCAATCCATACACAGTCGATCATAAGTGATAAGCCAAAGCAGACACCACAGCGACGCCGAGCAACACTAGAGGAACAGAGTAATAATCTATAATAACTAGTAACAACGACTACGCACATCAACGGAACAAACGAACTCCAGAAGGTGTACGGCGATGAAGAGAACTGTCGCCGTCGTCGTCGTCGTCGTGTGTTGGTTGGTGTTAAAAACGGTTGAGCATCGTAGTTGCATCAGAGAGGCGCGTCGACGTTTCGTCTCCATACGCGCCAAAATGTACGAGAGAAACAAAAGATAACACACGCGTCGAGTAAACAAACAAACAACAACGGCAAACAATAAACAGGGAAGTGGTACACAGTGCCACTTGAAGAAAAGTTTTGCACATATTATTACGATCAACCAGGCTGGCCAGGCAGCGTTGAAATTGAAAAAAACAACAACCCATTCGACGCCGGGAAATAATGACAATAATAATTCAAACGAGAAGAGAGAGAGAAAAAAACGCGAGAACAAAACAAAAATAACGACTGACAGGCAGACAAGGCAGACAGAAGCGAATACGACGACAAGAGCAAAATGAGAAACTGAACAGACGGAGCAGACGAATAACAGACGCCGGTCTGGCAAAACAAGAGAGAGCACTATAATGCTGGAGCATACAGCAGCTAGTGGACAGTGGTCAGTATGGATGGGAAAACACAGCAATGGCAATGCAACGTGAATGAATATATGAAATATGTGAATACCCGAGGTCAGTTGGGGGCAACGCAGACAACAACAACAACCACAACAACCACAGTGGTTTAGATGTGGGGGGGGGGGCAAATACACGCATGTGTCGCTCACAAACACAAACCGTGCGTCCATATGCACACGGGCTCAACCGCAATCGCCCTTTTGCGCACCATTTTTGGACGGATATCGGAAACGAACCAAGCATCGTCGTAGTGGGCATTATATTATTATTATGATTTCGGTGGCAAAGGGCAGCAGCAGTGTGCGCCTTCCGTCGAGACGAGACGATTATTGATGAGGGGTACGGTGACCCCGATTCGCACGTACAACACACGGTTGCTTGCTTTTTGGCATATGGCCGAGTGGGCCCGATAATAAGGGGGTCACATGCCCGTGGCTGCGCCGCAGTCGTATAAGCCTCTCTCTCTCCGATTCGATTCGATCGTGATGTGCTGCCGGCCACATGTACGGCATAAATCGGTAATGGCATGGCACACACGATACGGGCGATGATGAAAACGGCATGATTCACGCATGCCTGCCTGCCGGAGCGGGGGCATTGGGGGGGGGGGCGAAACGCGCGGGGTTGGTTGTAATTTGTCCTCGTGTGACCAACAACCCCAGACCACTGTCTCTTTCTCTCCGACCGATGATCAAGTACCGACGTGTGACCAATGAGTCAAAACGAATCCTTTCAATCTCGCTCTCCCTCTCTAGTCGTAAAATGTATTTTCAAGCACATAAGCCGCGTCCGATGTTGTTGTTGTTGTTGTTCGACATGCGACAATTAGCAGCGCCATTGGGACGGAGCGAGGCGAAAACACGGATATAAATTTCGGGCCCGCCGGATAAACTGCACTGGACGTTGGTGCGATTAAAAATGCATAAAACCCATTTTCGGACAGACACGGTTCACTGGAGAGCTTATACGATGGAAATTGAATGAACAGATGCGTGCTTGTCCGTGTTGTCCATGTGAAGGGCTCGAAATCAGGAAATCAAGCAACGACTAGCAGTGGACCTTTCTGTTGGCATGTTACGGTAGATGCTTCAGTGGTTGAGGAGGACTGGACAACTGACGAGATGACATTGATATGATAACAAATTTTGAAATTAAGACGGTGACAAAGGGCGATGTCACGACACGATACACCAAAAACGCGGAACAAACAAGGCAAAGAAGACGCAACAAACAAGAGAGAGAGAGAGAGAGTGGGAGAAAAAGAGCCAGCGTTTTGTTGACACAATTTCTACTTCCCGGCGATACAGTTTGCCATTGCATGTCATTCCGCAACAAGAATGTAAACACAACGACGGCTAGCAAAGTTGCAAAACTCGCCGGACATTTTTCAGACGTGAATCTATAAATTACGGTTTTCTCAACAACCTCGACAGAAAAAAAACGTAAAAAAGTAACTGCGAAAATTGCGAGAAAAATGTTACAAATGAAAACGAGCAGCAATGAGTTTGTAACAAATGACACGTCAGACAAAACCAAACTACTGCACACAGCTTTTTGAACGGCTGTAAATTGGGCTATTTTCAGCAGTCGTAATCGCAGCTCTAATAAACCAACGCGAATCAGTGCCTGCCTGCCCCGGCCGTAAACAACAAACGTTTTGCTTATGGAGATCGCCCACACACGAACACACGAAACTGCGTGTGGTGAATTCAGCAGCCGTAATAAAACGGCGACACGAGAACACAGACACAACTATGCGCGGCGCGTTTCAAACGTGGGGGAACACCAGTTGTTGCACGCCTTGAACGACCGAAAGTGATGCCGTCTCAGTGTTCCAGATCGAGTGTGGGCGACTTTTGCGGACCAGACACGATCGAACCAAACCAAATACAACCAGAACACCGAACAATTGCCGTGCGTGCATCATTACGATCCCACGCACTGCTGAAAACTGCAAAGACTACAAACACAAAACAGCCGCGCCTCGTGTATAGCGAACCGTTGAACTCTACAAAGTGAACTGAACACCGTGTCTTACTACACATCCATCAAACGGAGACGCACAATAGATGTAGTACGTTGCGTTCGTTTGACTGACATGTGTGTGGCATCTTCAGCAACGCTCGAAACAGAAAGCAGCACGCATAGAACGGCAAAACCGCTAAGCTGAAACAACCCAGTGTACAACACACAGCTAGAACCGTTAGAACCAATAGCGTATACAAGTTGCAGAAACAGCCGCCTACAATGATGCATAATAGTGAACGAACACACACGATCAGAGGACAAGAGAGAGAGAGAGAAGGAACAAAAAAATAGAGAAATATGTGAATGAGCAATATAGTGGTGGAAGGCAACAGTCGGTGCGGGGGTGTACCAGCATGCCACCGCAACACATACACACACACATGAGCTCAAGGTATATAGCGGCAGTTGCAGTAGAACAACACACGCACACATTGCATTGCACTACACATGTTGACATGATGAAAGCAAGGCCTGCTGAACACACTGAGAAACAGGCGTCTGTACAAAAACGAAGAACACAGCCTATAGTAGCGTCGACGCGAGTACGGAGACGAGACTAGGGACACGCACACCGGGGGCACGGCACGGTGAATTGAGACAGAATGGTCCGAGAGGCGAAGTTCAAGGCTGGCACGCGCCGCGTATGGTGCTGTGCATGATTGCCAATAAGGCGATGTCACAGTTGTGTGACATGAGAATGGAATGCAATGCAATGAGACGCACTGTGGACATGACGCATGCGTCGCCGAACAACACACACACACACACAGTAGTTCTGTTATGCACATGTGCACAAGTGGTTGAAGTTGTGGAAAAAACGAAACTTTTAGCATCACTAATATGTCGAGAAAAGTTGAAAGAAGCTGTTACGAAAAGGTTGAATGGAAGAGAGAGAGAGAGAGAGATGCCAAACGGTTGTTGGCTGCTGGCGTAATTGCCATCTTGATCACCACCACAAATATACATGTCAGAAACGCATGTCATAGGTCAACTTAAACCCAGACGCGTGGAGTGACGCAAAACAGCGAAGCGAGGCGAAGCCGTTAGCACTGCGCCCATTTATTTGTTTTCAGGCGTAAAAATCAACAAAAATAGTGCACACACGTTTTCCAGCGGACTTCGGCGTGGGATGGCGGAATTTTCGCGCCGAAAAAAGTTTGTTTGTGATTTGAAAGATGATAACAATGATGATGATATGCAACGCCACGAGCGACCCGCCTACTCGATCACATAAAGACCAAAGGACGCTGTAGATAGAGAATCGAAACTTTCGAAACAAGTACGCTGTCTGTACACGTCACCATTCATGACAATCCGCAAATGTGTGACGTGGAATGTAGCTGACGTGAATCAGCTTGGAATGTAGCAAAAAAAACACGAATAACCAAACAGCACAACAAAAAACCAAAACGGTTCCATCCGACTAGGAACATCGGTTGGCTGACTGATATTAAAAGCGACTGAAAAGCAACGCACAAACGCAGCTGGCTGGAAAGCCGCACACGGGGCGCGTGTGTTCTGTATATGAGCATATCAAACTATATGCTGCGTCACATAATCAGGTGGTGTATATTTCAATAGTTTATGCAATCGCTGAAGCACCGCGCAAACACACCACCCGCCGCCTACGCGCTCCGATGCGAATAATAATGGGCCGCATGACATCCGTAACTGTCTTGTTTACACCTGTTTCGCACAGATGCTTGCTTAGGATGACTCAAAAGCTGGCAGGCCACAACAGTTGTTGATTCACATTGGGAAAGATGCGGAGCAGCGGAATACGGTGACAAACACAATGGCTAGAAATAGTTGACAATGACATCGACGATATCTGAGTCACAATGCTGCTTGTGAGACACGAACATCAGAAACACGTGTCGCTGAGTCAAAAAACGCACAGTCATTAAAAGCCGAGCTAATTTTACGCCACCTATTTCTCAATCAACTGAACAGACGGTTCTGGAATGCTCCACTGATCTGTCATCGATTTGAAAAAGCTCAGAACTATTTATTGAAACGTAACCTCAATTTCGCAAAATGATTCATTGAACTGTGAATGAAATGAATCACAGCATCACAATGAGAAAGTTACCAAATTTAAAATTTAAAATATCACAAAAAATCAATAATTAACCAAACACACAAGTAAAAAAAATCGAAGCAAATCCAACATGCCGAATCAACGCAGAGCCAAAAAAACCGAACAAACCACCGGAAAGTAGTTGACGAACAAAATTCCGAATGAAAACACACACGCACCAGACACAAATGATCGAACAGTGAAAGGGAGAAAAAAACAAACGCCATAACACTGGGGGAGAGGGGCCGATACGACCAGTCACCACGGTCGGTGTGCGCGGTTTGGTGGTGGGTGTGCGGGTCTATTTGTGGCGGAGAGAGTGTCACGGTGGCGGGCTGCGGCAGGGGCCGGCTGAACCGGGCGGTGCCGGGTACGAGCGCGAGCACGCACGGCCTCCCGGCTAGCTTTACATTATAGCGCACGGCGGCGGCATATTGATACAAACGGCTAACTCGTCAGCCTGATACTTCCTTCACACCATTTTGTGTTAATAGTGTTACCCTTTTTTATATATGTTTTGTTATCGGTTAACGAATTGACAAATGCTTTTTCGATTGATCGTGCCCGGCAAATCGACACTACTACCGAAACGCCGGCCAACCAACACTCGACAACAAAACAGAAATAACCGGAAGAAAAAGTACAGCAGAACACAGGTCAGTTAGCAGACTACAACAAAACTGTCCGACATGCACGCGTACACACACACACACTTTGCACTAGACTAGCTGCGTCGAGCAAAATGGCGGCGACTACGCAGCAGTCGTATAAGCCATTAGAAATTAGCCGGACATTTCGGACGGGTGCAGAGCAGACAACCATAGCATTCGCAAATTGCGACATTTTACGATTACTATCATTGCACTGTGCGCGAGTGTCCAGTGGTCAGTTTGCACAGACCATTGCAGCGCATATAGGATTTCATCATCGCACAGGCGTACACATTTGATGTAATTCTGAATTTCAGCTTTACTGACGTCGTCGTTAGATGGTTGGCTGACACCAACTGGCACCACATTCTCTCTCGACTATACTAGTAAGCACACATCGTAAAAGACGGAACAAGAGGGAGAGAGTGCGCTGAATGAAAATACGAAGGGCGAAACTGAACTCCCATCGGCTCTTTCGTTCGGTTGCATTGAATAGAAATTCTTCAACGGGGAATGCATTTCATGGCGATCAGTCAATATGCTGAAACGCGTCAAGTGACCTCAGATTCAAAAAAGCTTTAAAGGCCGAGAAATTCAAATGACTTTTAGAAACGAAGACTTGACCGAAACTACAAATCGGTTTCACACAAAAACAATTAGCCGTTGAAAACAAACGATCAAAGAACACAAAATCGCAAGGTCGTTCAGAAAACTCGTCAAAAAGTCAGTCGGAGTTGGTGCTTTCTAGAAAATTTCGATGAGCAAACATGCCACACACGGCTGGGCTGCCCTTTCATTGACAAACACATTTTGGTGCACGTTTTGAGTTGATGTCAGACAGATTTTGCTTCGATGACAGACCATTGACCAATGAGAATGCGTTTTTACAATAGAACAGCGCGGCAACAACTGGCGATTTTCCGGCGAAAATGCCCAGCGAATACAATTGTCGCGGCAAGGGACCAAAACAAGAGACAGATGAACGAACGACATGAAAATTGAATCGTATAATCAAACGAGTAATTGGTGGGGGTAGATATTGTTGTAGTGGAATGGTTGAGCTGATTGCAGACAACAGCATTAATTGCAATTCGAATGAAACCAAAGTTAATTGCAATATAATAAATGCCACAACAAAATATAGTGGTCATTTTCGGCCAGCGAAATAAACGAGACGCAAAATCAGCTTTTTCGGATAGAAAATTAAAGAGAACAAAAATTACAACCAGCGACAACTGTTTTTCGAATAAAAATTTGCTAATATTTGAATACTACATGTGCCGTCAGCAACAACATCATTGGCATGAATGAGACTGCAACAACAACCAGCCAGCCAACCAACCAACAACAAGGTCACGATGGGTCACTTAACGAGGCACTCCCTGGTACGGGACTGGCGGCCACACACAGACACACGCACGACGTAGCATCCATGTGCACACACACACACACACACACACAAACACACACGACGTTCACTCCGACCACAATCGTCCGCACCGCGGCACACCAAGACTTTTTTGAAATGCGCACACGAACAGATTTACATAACGCTCTGGGACAGAATATAGAGGACGCTAGGGGTGACAGTCAGACAGACAGACGAGAAAGAGAGAGAGAGAGAGAAACAAACGGCGAGAAAAAAAACGACTCGCTGGTCGGCCACACGAATGTGACGCGGCGTTTGGAAGAGCAGGGAGAGTGAGGGAGGATTGAAGGAGACTGGCCGTGGATGGAATGCAACGATGAATGAATCGTCTGTGTGATAAACCTGCGATGAATGAACGGCAAATGGCAGTTTTCAGTTTTAGAAGCATCAAATAATACTGATCAAATGGATGGATTGTGTGTCACGATTAATGAACTTATCTCGTTTTCTTATTGCATTCAGAGACGAACATTTGAGATAACTGTTTACCAGAAAATTGCATTCAGAGACGAACATTTGAGATAACTGTTTACCAGAAATGATCGAGTTAATGAAAGAGCAAAAAAGACAGCGATTTGATTAATATTGTATCCGTTCCATGAAATAGCAACAACTAGCCTCGGCCTAATCAAAAAGTCTTGCTCAATCGCTGTCAATTAAATGGAGTGAATATGCAAGAAAAGCTTTATTAGTTTTGTGGTCCTAACGAACACTCCAGAAAACAAACAAAATAAAACAAAAAAAAACGATCGAAAGATTACAACGAAGAGATTACACTGCGCCAAAACCGCCTAAACGCCAAAGCGGAATGACCGACTGTCGATAAAAAACAATCGCGTTAAAAAAATACCATGACACACTGTCAGAACAGGATGTCGTTGTTGTAGTGGTTGTTGTTTTCTGCGGTTGTCAACAACAGAACGAGAACTAAAAGCTATGTATGAAAGCTCACATAGGCATCAGCTGACTGTATTGAGCAGAAAGCCAGAAAACATGTTGTGGTCACGAGGTTTCCACGTAGGCGAGTAAGCAGCGCACACGCGCACGCACGCACAGTCGAACGAAAACAGCGAAATTGCCTCTAAGTACAGGGCGAGGTGCCAAATGTGTAGTGTTCGCTCGCTCTCGCTCACCCCGTGCTCGTTCCATAGTCACACGACATAACTGACAGCTAGAAAGAGAGAGAGACAGAGCGAACAAACCCTATAAACAACGTTGGAGAGCGAATGGTGGCTATTGAACGGAACGAGAAAAAAACCGAAACGAAACCGTAGTCGGGCAACAACAACAACAACTAATATATTGGAAAACCAACAAGCATGCCGCATCGCAGCTCCTGGTGGAAAAGTATCAATAGAGTCAAGACTTTTCTTGCAAAAAAGCTATGCCAAATGCGAACTAGCAGATATTTACTTGTACGTCTAAATTTCACGTGTCATCGTCGCTCTGCAAAAGCAACGAGAAACTACCACAGTTCAGAGCAAACGTCCGATAGAAACGTCAACATTCAAAGCACAATCGAATCCCACAACAGATTTTACCACAGCTATCAGATATGTTCACTATTAGTTTATTCAAGAAATAGCTAATATCAACCGTAATGTCAATGTCAAATGAAACTAAGAAAAAAACGCCATCCGCACACATGAGACCTTAGAGAGCGAAATGAAAAACGACAACAAACGAACGAACGGTTGAGAAACGAGGAGCCCGACGAACACCCACGTAACTCACTCAAACTCTGCAGCCAATATTTTCATTTTATTTCTCCCCTAACCTTAAGGAGAAAGAGACAGAGACAGACGCATTTTTTCTCGTCTGCTCTGTTTACATTTCTGACTGACAGCTGGCGCTCGTTCTGATGGGCGGAGTTGCCGGCTGACACGTGCGACGCTGAGCGTGTGTTCAACGAAACTTTTGTCGTTGTTGTTGAGACATTCAAATGACATTTCAAACTTTCAGTCGAATGATTTTCAAGGGAGAACTATCGAAATCTCGAACACCACTGACTTTTGAAATGGAACGGCTAAAGGCGTGTCTGAAATTAGCGTTCCTGAGTTTAGTCGGTAGTGATTAGCAGTTCAGATAACCGGAAGTTGTTCTTCAATCTTTGGAAGAACGAAAAGAATCGCCAATGCAACTTTCTACCGTGCAGTTTCTGCAAATATATGATTGCCGAGTCACTCACACGGCAAATCTTCATTCGCTCACAGAGACAACAGTTTTGTTCAACCACTCAACAGTTTTTGACAACAGTGTGTGCGTGTCTTCATCACGAACGAAAACACCATCTTCTTTTAACATGCTCAATCGGCCAAGCAAACCGAACAATGCAAACGTTTCAATAAATCAAACAAAACATTCGACTCAATATTATCACATTCGACTCCACTCCATATCTAACGCTTTCTTTCGTGCCATCCCTGCAGCCAAAACTTGACAACTTGAAAACTGCAGCCAGTTTTCTTCACCGCAGAAACTTAAAAGTACAAGTCCAAAAACGAAGGTCACACGAAATTCCAGGCAAAAATCATGAAGTCACTATCTGTGGAAAGTGTCTTAAACGCATTTTCAGAACAAAGTCAGTTTTGATAGGGAACATTTGCTTTTTTAATTAATAAAAAAATTAGTTCAAAAATTAATTGAAGTTCACACGAAATTCCGGGCAAAAATCATGAAGTCACTATCTGTGGAAAGTGTCTTAAACGCATTTTCAGAACAAAGTCAGTTGATATGGAACATTTGCTTTTTTAATTAATAAAAAAATAATTCAAAAATTAATTACAAATTAATTTGAAAAAGAATTCAAAAAAGTTTAAAAAAGATCGAACCCTACCAACTGTCGCTTCTGCACCTAGCTTTGAAACAACCCACGGTGTCAATCAGCCAATTCGCAGCTCAAAAAACAACCAAAAAACTGACGTCAACCTTTTTTCAAGTCACACGCCCACACCCACTCAAGAATCTTTTTGCTGCTCGCAGTCGCACCTTGTTGATTTGATTTCTATCCACCCAAATTACGATCCGAAGCGAAAGTGCAGCAGGAACTGATTTTGAATTTCAAAACTGTTCGTTTTCGTTTTTCTTTCAGGTTCCAGTTTTTTTTCAATCGTTATTATGTTCGTTATCGTTTTCAATTTCAATTTCGCTTCAATCAAAAGCCTGAAAACAAAAAAAGTATTTTTTCGCTTCTGTCCGTCCACCACCGGTCGCTGTTCGGTCATGTATATTAAAACTCATTGAAGTTTTTGAACGAGACCAACTGAATAAGACAAAAAGATCTGTCTGTGGTGAAACACCTTCGGCAGTTCTGCCTGGTGTCCGTCGCACTGACGAGCCAGGGGACACCGCGGTATGCGTCTACCTGGCGAAACCGCAAACAGCGAACTTCAAATGTATTGATCACTTTTTGCGAACTTACGAGCGCTATTATTTTCAGAAAACAAAACAAAAAACTTTCTTCATTTTGTGAAAAAAAACCATTTGACTTGATGACCTTGATTCTTCAAAAAAGCACTTGGTTTTGGTACCTTGAAAACCATAAGTCACGCGCGCAAACTACGTCACGCCCGACGACGACACGTTCAAAAATGGTCGAGCTCGAGGCTAAGAAATAGTGTTATTAAACAAAAATCGAATTTCTTTTTAAAGTGATTAAAAGAACAGAAATGCCGATTTAAAAAAATCGAAAAATTTTCCTCTAATATGCTCTGAAAAAATGAAATTTGGCACAATTTTTCGAAAGTTCAACGAAAATTTTCTTTGATATTACCTCGAAAACAGTAGCGAAAGTGCGGGGGGGTGGGGGGGTGCACCCCCCCCCCCTCAGCCGAAAATCCTGCCCGTGCACGGGCAGATACCCGTGTACCCCCCCCCTCCCCCCCTTTACCTCGACACGGGTACTAGACTCCCCCCCCATAGGGTTAGGGGAAAAAAAAATCCGGATTTTTTTTAAATTAAAAAAAAAATTTTTTTTTACAAGTTAGGTTTGTTCGAAGCGTCTCGTCGAGCTGAGTTCATCTAGACTATTTTAAGAACGATCCGGGAAACTATAAGAGCGAAAATCGTGTTTTATTGAAATTATGTCCATTTCATAGAGGGAAAGTTGCATTTTCAACAGTAAAACAGGGCAATTTTTCACGTGTACTTGAATATTGAACCGTTCTTAGTGGTTCCTCTTTAGAAAATTACCAAAATTTGACTGTGTTCAAAAATTCCTGTTTGCTGTAGCTAAGTCGGCAACCCCTGTCGACCCGGTCGCCCCCCCCCAAGACACTTACTTTCAGGTTCAACCAGCTATGCTATCTGCCACATGGCGAGAGCCCACTCTTCAAATCATCGTATCGAAAACACGTACCATGATTTCGCGATCACGTTGCGGGCAACTGACAGACGCAAGTTTAACACGTTAGTTTAGCTCAGCACGCAAGTTTTAACATGTGGCCATGTTATCGGGTATCTGAAAAACGGTCGTGTGATGTGGTATTAACCAACATCTCCGCTCAAATTGTTTAACAATATATCGCACAACTCCATTGTAGACCTATAACATACGCCAATCAACAAGATATCATGTTCATCTCATGGCCTACCGACTGAAAAACATGTTCTAAGTTGCAAGAAAACGATTTCTGAAACGATATTTCAATTCAGTTAAGTCATTTCAACGCTAAAAATTGACTCTAGAAGTCATCCAAATCGAAAAACATGGAGTACGTCGGTCAAAATGACCAAATAATGACATTCACCTAAGCACACAAAGTTGGGAAGAAAATTTGGTTTGAACTTTCAAAAAATTATGCCATAAATCGAATTTTCAGAGCAAAGTAGAAGAAAAAAATTTCAAATTTTTTTTTTTAAGTTTGAAAAAAAAATCCAAATTTTTTTTTTTAAAAAAAAAACGAAAAAAAAAATAAAAAAAAAATTTTTTTTTCAAAGCCCCTAACCCTACCCCCCCACCCCCCTCCGCGAGAAAACACGGGATCGCACCCCCCCCCCCTCACGGTGGTCAATCTCATCTCAATTTTTTCCAAAAATACCGTAATTTTTGCATTTTTCTTGACGTTTGTGTCTGTCCCTGCATAGATTTTGTTGTTTCTGACCAAACAAGCAGCTTGTTTGCACAAAATATTCTGTATTTTACAAGAATTTCTGTGTTTTTCTGAGGCAAAAATTTGGTATTACCCGTGCGATCCCGTGCACCCCCCCCCCTCACGAAATTTTTCTGCCAGTGCACCCCCCCTTACTGTCGAAAAACCGTCAGCAGTCGATTTTGGACCGTTTTACCGACTGATTTTAGGCTTTGACAACTTCTGCGATGAAGTTTTTGAGAGTCCCAAAGCTTGGCTTACCATTTCCGATGCAGATAAGGTGACGATTCGCCTCGCAGAGCGTCCGAGCTGTTCCGTTTGCAAGCGCTACGTTGTCTGGTCGGGTTGATGCTTCGTGTCGTGTTGTCGCGACATCATCAAAAGAATTGATCGAATTTCAAGGCGGTATGTTTGTCTTCACTTTAGCATAGCATTGGCTTAGCTGGGGACAATTAGTGACGTTTTGGAGGTCAAAACACAAGAAGAGGCATGGTAACGGTTTGGAAAAGGGGTAATTGATTGAGGTCACCAAAACAAAATCTGCAAAGTTCCGCCATACGGAAGTCATTCGGGAGGCGCTTGCATGCATATCATATGTGGTTCTTCGGACTCCGTAATTGATTTAGCACAACTTTGATTTTTGAAATTTTTTTTTTAAATTTTTCTTTAAAAAAAACAAAAATGACGATTTTTGTTTTTTTAACAACCCTAGCGGGCGGGGCGCCCGGCACGGGCCATTTGTTCCAGAGCCGGGGGGTTGGGCCGGCGGCGCCCAGACCCCCTCCCCCCTCCCAGAACAACTATGGTCGGGTGGCCATTTTCTTTTTGGCATTGAGCCTGAAGAGACGGACGAAGGAGCAGTTGTCGAATTTTTTTTTTTAAATCGGCATTTTTGTTTTTTTTTAATTACTTTTTTTTTAAATTTTTGATTTTTGTTTAACAACCCTAGCGCCCGCGCCCGACCCCACAAAAAAGTCGGGATTCGATCCGAGAACAAAATGACGACAACCAAAAATAAAAAACCAATTATTTGGGTGAGGTGCGTGTGGGACTCAGAAAACAAAGTATTCGGAATCGGACATATTGAAGTTGAACCAGCCAATCCACCCAACCAGCTTGCTGCACACGTTTAAAATTATCCAGTCAAATGAAACTAGCTTAACATAATAGTTAATACCACAGTAAAAAATCATGGAAAGTGCATAAAAAACAACTTTTCTGCCTAGCGTGTCTCGTCAAGTGCATTGAAGGCCCTAATGTAACATGTTTACACAGGATTAGGATTATGGAATGGATTCCTCCCTGGAGTGGTCACGTGCACGTATTTGCTCATGCACCGCACTTTTGAAAAGGCTTGGCTTAGGCTTAGGGCTGAACTTAGGGTTAGAATTAGGTTTAGGCTTGTTTAGGATTATGTTCAGGAGATACAATACTTTTTAATTTTGTTTCTGTTGATCTTGTTTTGAAATATTTTCCTTGAAGATATAATCTTCATTCTCCATTGTTCCATTCTGTAATTTTTCAGTTCAACAATCTTCAAAGCCCTGTTTTCTGCACTTATTTTCAAAATAATTTCTGTCTTTTGACACCTTTGATTTGAATCAAAGATCATACTCCCACAACAACTATCCAAACAACTAATTCAAACAACAATGAAACAACGACTAACTCCAACAACAACTGAACTGGCACTTTTACTCTCATGGGTTTCTCCAAGCCAATCTTTTCAGCCCAAACAATGATTTGATCCCTTTTTATTTATGTGCTTTTGTGATGAAGACAAAAATAAAACGCGGGCGCAATATCCATTTTTTACGTTCGAACTAAAAACCACAGAATGCCAGCATTTTCGGTAAATTGCTTTTCCTTCACAGAAATGGTGATTTTTCAAATTCCCGATATCTTTGTGTTCAGTCCATTCATTCTGGCCTTTTTTTTCTCGTTTTTAATCCCGTTACACTTACTAGCAGCAGACACAGCACAAGCACGCGCATGCATTTTCATTTTGGTCGTGTTACCCTAACTCGCACGCTGATTGGTCGGAAACGCAATTTCGCAGTGCACGTGCGTGTTTCTTCTAACATGGCGACCTTGAACAGAAAAGACACACACGCGAAATTCGGTTACGGTAGGTGTCAGTATTTCTTCTTTCCGCGCTGAATCGTGTTTTTTACGGAAAAGTCACAGATTAACGCAAAACATCAACCGCATAGAAATTTGCAACAATTTTCACAAGGTCGCTCTTCGACTGATAATGAGCTGTTATATTGAGATTGAAGTGATAATGATTAAAATGAACCACGCGGATTTTCTCAGAAAAAAAACTCAGAATTATTTCTCTCACTTCATCGACTGAAAACACTTCCCGAAAATCTGCATTATATTTTAGCATTTGTTTCGATATCATGAAACTGGGTTCTGCAGATGCCGATCAAAAAACAACGCGCGACTGAAAGCACGACATTTTGGGTCGGGTTCAATTTTAATCTACAAAAAAATGTTAAGAAAACGTGCGCTGAAAAATAAAAAATTATGTTTGGAAAAGTGGACACGGTTCTATAACAGCAACTGCAACGGTGCTTGGCTTTACAAAAAAAACCTCGAAACTAAACCAGATAAACCCCTCCCTACCTATTAATCTGAAACTATTGGATTTTGGAAGAAAATTATTACATGATCCGTGCAGTCACAGCTTGCATGACAGGTTCCTACTGATACCATTGTTGTGAAAAAGTGAACTTCAGACTTGGTTTGTGGGCCGGGAAAAATTGGTTAAAACGTTATTTGAAGCAAACACCGCTTTGTCATTCGAAAAAATGTTTCAATCCTTCAAGAATCCGACAAATCAATCATTTCGAATTCGAACATTGGTGACACAGACAATGCTTCCAACACGTAAAATTACGACCCATAAAACTCACAATCGAATTCACACAGCTAAAAAACACACGAAAAAAACACCGCCATGCACACACACGCACCGCAGCGTTCCGTTGAAAATCGAAACCTGACCAACCGAACAAAAATAGCTCAACACACGCGCACGACATATTGAAGATCGGAGTTTTTTATTTCACATTTTTTTGTATACTTGTGTTCACCAACCAACCCGTTTCAACCAGCGCACGCAATGCAGAAGAAAAAAAAAACAGACAATAAAACGCAAACAGAAAAAACGTGTGCAACGAATCAATATCGGCGAAAAAACGACTCGCTACTTACCCGACGAAGTGGGTCGACGCCGGTCGTGTGTGTGTGTGTTTTTTCTGCTCGATGTTTTTTTTCGCGAACACACGGAAAAATCACTGCGCCATTGCACTGTTGTGACGGGCGGACAAAAAACGCTCATTCGTGCACACGTTGCACAGCATAAATATTGTGGGGTGAAGTCGAACTGCCAGACTGTTCTGAACGTCTCGTCTGGCCCCCGAAACGTAGCGTTCATAAAAAACACAGCAACGTTGTTGTTGTTGTTGTTGTCGTCGTCGTTGTTGTTGTTGCTGTTGTTCAAGGCTGCTGCTTCAACGGTCGAAACTGCACACACGCATAAAAAACGACAACACAGCAGCCGACAGTGTGTGCACCAGACGCAAGAGCGTTCTGAACGTAGCGATTGCTTTTTGAACATTTCTCGAACGTGAATTGTGTGCGATGTCCATGTAACATGCGCCCCGTGTGTTCAACAATATTGTACTTTTTTTCGCATTTGATGATGATATTGTCTGGGTCGACGGTGTGTTTCGCAAAACTGGCCATACGTCTGGGTGGCTTTTCGAATTGTTGTTATGTATGGAACTGGCTGCACTGTCGCGCGGTCTCTTCCATTTCGCCGTTTTCAATCGTTGAACGATCGGTCTGGTCGCAAAGCCCCAAGTCCCACGCTCTTCCATTTCTTGAAAAAAACCAAACAATTTGTGGTGAGTTTTTTGTGGTTTTAAAACTCAAAGTGTTTTCATTTCGCTCGCATATGAAATCAGCTGCTGATTGTTTAGACCACACTGACGAAGTGGCCAATCAATAAGCCAGATTTTGAAATGTTCTGTTCTGCATTCAATGCTAACAATTGACCATTCAGTTAATCAATATTGATAGAGATGGTCAGTCAGATAGGAATTGATTTTATTATCTGTTATTATCTATTTATTACACGGTGCATGCTGATTGGTTGCTTTACACATTGGCAGACGACCAATCCGCGTATACCACAAAAACGCAACTAACGGCGAAAAAAATTTTTCTCGGGTGTCCGGGGGACTTAGCGCGCTTTGCGACCGTTGTGGTTTGCTCTACACACGACTTCTGGCTGAACGGAACTGTGGAACGCTTTTTTCACACACACGTGTATTCCAGCTGTACGTGCCATCGCATCTCCACACGCACGTTAACGTTGACGTGTTGGCACGGCGTTTTTTTTTGCTTCTCGCTGCTGGACTGAACACAACCGGCGATACCAAAAAAGCGCCCTCTCATTTCTGGACGTTCTGGTCCGGCCGGCCCCGCAGCATGCAAAGTGTGTGCCTGGAAAACGTGAAAAACTGCGTTGTCATGTTGTAATAATTCTTTTTTTCAACACGTCATCTTTTGTCGCCTGGAGGTCGTGCGTGGTGGTGCGTTTTTTATGTTCGCGATTTTTTTCTCTTGGACATTTATGGTGGAAAGTCGCCTTCCACGCTTCGCTTCGATTTGGCTGAATGGGCTTGTTGAGTAAAAAGTCCCAAAAAACACGACTTATAGTGAATACGAGCAATTTTCTTAAAGCATCCTTAGTCCTTCGGAGCAAAAACATCGTTTGATTTTAGCTTTCATGGTTGCAAGCGTTTCACCACGCCAAACTGGAGTCAGCATGCCATTTTGGAACGTTCCATCCAGCACATAAAAAACATTCCAATGAAAAAACAATGGATTTGAGATGACCGCGCAGAAGTGACTTATTGCATGGCTGTTATCCATTTTTACCTGCGACAGTAAGCTCTTTGAATTAAAAATTATTCGTCCGGCAGCAAAATCATGAAAGCCCGTTTACACATCACATTTGGGCACAAGTTTACAAAACTAGGCGCATAGCGCATACGGTAAAACAGCGAAGCGTTGCCACAAACAACGAAACGTTTACCATTCATTCGCCAGAAAATGTGTTCATAAAAAACTGTGTACATGCAAAAAAAGCGAACCGGGGTTTTGAAAATTTCTGCAATTTTGAAACGTTTTTTCGTTTGTCCTTGAACGTTTTTTATTCGTTCATTTTTCAGAGGAGTGCAAGTAAAGCTAGCAAAAACGTGGCTGGAACAGAAGCAAAATTGTGAACAAAGAGAAAAAAACTGCCATAAAAATTGGTTTTTTGTTAGAAAATCAAACGACATGTGTACTTCACAGTTGCAAATGCACATTGTAAGGTACGGCGCTGTCTTCTCAATAAGCGAAGAGGAAACTCATAGAGTTTTACGAAATTCAAAAGTTTTTAAAAGAAACCTGTTGGTTTTTTTGCTTACTATTATCAATTTGTTGGGTTCTGCGACTCAATGCGTTTGCAGACATAGATGAAACGAAACTAGTTTCAATCTTTATGTGGCAATTCAAAATAATCTAACGGAACAGGCCCTATTTAAGGGACTCGGATCACTTTACCAATTTTGAATGCCCGCGTCATGCATGAAACTGTTTGCCTATCTATGCTCGCATTAAGTCTCAGGACTAAGTAAAAGATAGTACTTAACCATTGCACGATATGCCTAATTCATAGAATTTCGAATCTACAACAAATGTTTGACACGTAATTTTAGCGTGCTGTTTTTTAGCATGGACAAAAAAAGAAGGACCATCAAGTTAAAGTACAGTGTGTTTCGTTGAACCTGTCTTATTCTGTTAGCAGAATAGGATAGGGTTTGAAAGAAGACATAATTTAACCTTTTTTGTTCCAACAGAACCCGACCCCCAGTTCTTTCTCTGAACTTTCAAAGTTTCCTGTAGTCTGTGCAAGAAAATTGGCAGGTTTAATGAAACATACTGTAAGTCAACCGATCTTTCTTCTAGAAGCATCGTGAAAGAGAGCTTGTCAATTCATTATCCTGATCAGCTGTGAATTGAAGAAATGGGCAAAACAAGAGGAGCGCGCAGAGACTGTTGCTTTACATGTATTTTTGGATCACTTTGATCGTATAATTGAAAATCCACAAAGACTTAATAAGATTCATTTGTTTGATTAGGTTGTCTGACAAGATTGACTCACTTTTGTTCATGAAGTTCAGAGCATTGTTAATTCCATTTGTTTCGATCAATTAATTGCCATTTCCGTTCGTGTCGGGAGTCACCATCAAAAATAACTCAACCTTTTCCAGATACGGTAAGTGAAAAAGAAATGATATCGAAATTGTATTGATCTTACCAGCTATGATACATTATTGTCTTTTGTTGTGGTTCTGCGATACACTGCGTGCTGATTCATTACATGCTGATGCGGCAATTTAAAAAAACTACCTGGGACTCTCGGAGCGACCACGTGGACTCTGGACACATTACGATTTTTGAATCCTTGCATCAAGCGTGCAACATCTTTTATTTTGGCCCCGAAACTCGATGCGCGCATAGATGGGTATACAAACAGTGGCATGCATGTCGCGGGAAGTCAAAATTGGCAAAATGATCCGAGTGTGGCAGAGTCACTCAGGCGATTTTGAATTTTGAAACTAGTTTTCTTTCCACGTCTGCACGCACACGCACTGAGTCGCTGAATCTAAAATTTAATAATACCATTGCGTTTCTATCCATGCGCGCATTGAGTAGAAGAACAATAGTAAAAGGAGTCTTTGTAACTTGACAAACTGCGTGTTCCGTTTCATTCCAACGGCGTAATGTTGCAACGCAAGAAACAAACACACAGGCACACACACACACACACACACACACACGCTGTTTTGCCGCTTGTAGTTTCATTTGAGGGTTGTTCATCATTTTTCAGCGCGTTTAATTATCCATTCTCGTTACCTGATTAGTGATTGACTGGATGGGGTGTTATTTAACCGGTAGCAATTTTTTTCTGAAAGTTTCTCAATTATGCAAAACGTACGTTGTTTAAAAATTGCTCAGAGCAGGAAAACCTGTTCGATGATTGCTCGCAGTTGCCAGTTAGTTACCAACCTCTGGGAATTTCGCTTAAATTTCACAAAAATTCACTGTTTTCTTTTCAAATCACTTAAAAAGACAAAAAGACATGACTTTTTGCGACCGTTCTACAGTCTATAACATATCCAACCAGCTGATTGGTTGTTGCATGCATTTCGTGCACGAATTACTGGGAACTGCGGAGTTCGGCTTGCACAGAATGCACTAACGTGACTACTAACCAATCAGCTAGTTGGATATGTCATTGGGTTAGACTGTAAATTCTTGTTTTTTGCCTGCGCAATGCCAATAAAAAACGAATCAATCATAATAAACCTGTGCAGCTGTACCTTGTTTCTGTGGTGACGACGATTTGCCGCATAAGCTTCTGTTTTTTTTATTTCAGATGTGACTGCGTAAAATCCGACTGGATTCATTCAAATGACGTCAGAGGGAATTTTTGTGGAAACTTTCAAATTTCCAAATTTCAAAATGCTAGATGATAATTAAAATTGTCGGTAGAATTATATTAGGTGCGCGTGCGTCCAATAATCGTTGCCTCATCAGCTGAATATATTTGAGAATTGATGCCTTGATGATGTGAATAATTGACCATCGTTTGACGAAGTAAAAACCTGTAAAAATGTACAACGAGTTTGCAATACAAGGAAAGCGAAGGCAACCACAGTTGAAAAATTCTTGTAAATGCAGTTTTCAGCGCCGCTTTTCACATTCAACAAAACTGATTGGCGATTGGTGACAAAACTGTATGCGTAAAAAGAAACAAGACGAAGCTTGAATTGAGTTTTTTTGCAAATCCTAAAACTTCTAAAAAAATAGTAAACACAAAAACCATTGCGAAAACAGGGCCACTGAAAGCGCGTTACACAGTACCGCAGTTTTTGGGTAATCTAGCGATACCGTCGCCGGGTAAACCGGTGTATTCAGCCCTCATGGCCGCGGTGTCTGTCCGCAGCCCGAAGAACGAAAAAAAACGAACGCAAAAAAAATGTTTTTTTTCACAAATTTGTGTGGCCACAAAGCGCTCACAAAACCAGGAATAGAATGCAAAATACAGACACAGATCAAACAAGAGAAAAAACAGAAAAAATAACCACACAGCTAAACCGTAAAAATGGATGACAAAAAACAGACAGAACAGTCTGTCTCGGCAGCCCACAGTAGCTGCATGTATTTGTTGGACGCCGAAAAAAAACTCAGTGGTTTTTTTCCGAAAAATCGTCAAAAAGTGAGCAGGTTTTGCGAATCGGTAATTTCCATACAACAGCGCAGACGGCCTAGTCAGAAAAAATGTAGCGTAAAAAACACGTTTTTTTGAGCTAGTGTTGTTTTGCAGAGAGCCATGATTTCTGAAAGTGGTGTACCGTAAACATGCCAATTTAGGGCATAGTGTTTGTTACCGTAGTCTTTGTTTTCAAAGATACAAAATGAAGTTTAGATTTTTTTGACCAAAGTTTACATGTGTGTTCAAAAAACACGGCAAAAAAGTTCAAAACATGTTTCGTTGTACTGAAAAATTTGAATATAGCAAGCAGCACGATGACTGGTCAAATAAAGATCCAATCCAGTCAGTATAGTTTGCCAACATGAAAAACATATGTGTTGCCTCAAAATGTCCGCCTCCTGTCCGTCAGCGTCTCCCGCGTCTTGTCCTGTCCCGCCGAGTGTCCCGAGAATAAAAATTGCTAAGAATGCTAAAATTGGTAGGATCGATTGAATAATCGTGCCAAACAATCAACGGTTTGTTGCTCGGCATTCTGAACATTTTTTTCCTGTGACAGGACACGACGCGGGACACGGACACGGCTCAGGACACGCTGCGGGGGACACGCCACCGAACACGAGTTCGGACACTCTTTAGCTTGTCAAACGCGCGGCAAAGAGCTTTAGATGGTTTTTCTATTTTTTTTATAATTTTCGTTTTCTGTTGTCACGGCTGTTTATTGGAAATTCATTTCTTTGTTTGCGTTCATTTTATTCAAATTTATTGATTGAACGTCTGAGAAAACGAGCCTTTGTAGTAATAAATAGTACAAAATCAATGCATTTGTGAATAAAAACATGCATTTTTTACGCGAACGCCTATGCATTTTTTATTTTAAATTCTGATATTTTCATGCATTCTTGCTCAACTGCGTAAATTTTTGTGCATGAAAAATGCATGGTAAAACTATGATTGCCCAACTGGCCGTTTGATTTGAAAGCAGCCAACAGCCGCTTTTGATCTGGTTTCTATAACGGTCGCCAAAATGGATTTTTGAAAGTATAAGGGACCATTCGAAAGTAATCATTTCACAATCACCATTTTCCACCATCTGCGCGCATTTATCCAATCAGTTTGTTTGTTGAATTTATGAAATTGTGAAATTTCAATTAAAAAATGTTATTTCAGCCAATCTACAAAGGTCTTTTGTTTGGTATTTTTGATATACAAGATAGAAAAAGAAACAAAAAAGAGCGCTCTTGCAGTCTAGTTTAAAAATTTATTGCAGTTTTATGACTTTTTTTGATGGATATTTTTCATTTTTAGAATTATAGTTGCAAAAAATGACAGAAAAGGAAAAAAATTGAATTGGAAAATGACTCATTAGAGAGTCCTCACAATCTGCGTTGAAAATTATAGTATTCTAGCTGTAGAAGCCACAAAAATTTTTTTTGCAGAATACATGTTTCTCAATAAAGCCGCAAAAATTTCGAAACAAGAACAGTCTGAAATCAAACTTTTCATTGGAGTTTTCCAATGAAATTTCAGCCACTTTTAAAAAATAAAAGCATTTTTCACATATCCATAATCGGTTCCTGTATTATTATGTATTGTATAATGTATACGCTGTTTTTATTGTATCCGCTTTCTCCTGTGGGCACCGCACGGTGGGCCAAAAAGGAGAATGAACAGATTCTAGCAAAATTAAGCAAATGAATGACCACGCGCAGGCGGCTGTGACTGGTTGCTGAAGTACATTTACCCTCATAAAAAGTGTACGCTGATGATCCACAGGTGGATTCACGTAATCACGTGATCGCTGTAGACGACCCTTCATGTGGACACGTGAACATTTTTACGGCTCTATCAGCTGACACTCTTTAAACCGCTCACTTTTGATCGTCCACACACCCTGTAGGGTATACTATATGAACACACGTTTTTTTCTACCGTAATTCACCCGCATTGTTTTCGATCTGTCCCCTCCCCCTTCTCTATACCATAATCAGTGGTGATTTTCCTAATGCACAAAGACACTGACGAACCTACCAGGGGCCCCTTATACGGGTATGTAAATGGGTATGTTATGTTGTTTCTCCGTGTATATATATCCCTTTTATTTTTTTGTTTCTGATATAGCTTTTTATTCAATCCACAAAGGCATATATTTCTGAAAGATTGCTTTTCGGTCTGAAATGCTTATTACGGTAGGGGGCTTGTCCTTATTTTGTCTGCTTAGTTTTGCCTGTTTTTTGTGTCCATATCGGAATAAACTGTTCGACCTTATCAAACTTGAAATATATTTAAACTCAATTGAAAAGTTGACATGCGCAAAAAAATATACCGTATTACCTCTAATAAACCCCCATGGGGGTTTATTTCTTCAGCGACTTCTGGGGGTGGGGGTTTATTTTGGGGGGGGGCTTTATTTTTGGGGGGGGGTTTATTTGGAAACCATTTTTAGGAGTGGGCAAAATGGCAAAAATACCTTCCATGGCAGGAAGGAAGTCGCAGAAACTTCTACTCTACATAGAAATGTCCTTTTACAACAGCCTTTTGTAATGAAATTACCATTAACTCATCCATTTGGGGCCTTTGGTAGCACAATTTCATCATTTTCACTGCAACCAGCCACTGAATTCACTGTTTATGTGTATGTTTTTCTGGGTATGTATTTCAAACAGGTTTCCAATAATCCCCCATGGGGGATTATTTTGGGGGGGGGGGATTCTTTGGAAACTTGTCGAGGGGGTGGGGGTTTATTTTGGGGGGGGGGTTTAATTTTGGGGGGGTTTAATAGAGGTAATACGGTAAGTGGAAAATGTTTCAGCTCAAAAACTTTGTAATTTCAACGCAATGCTGATTGGAGATCAGATCAGAAGAACCACCAATTACGGAAATCATACCAAACTAAATATACTCGACGTTGTTCTATATGTTTTTCTGGGTTAGCCATGGCTAAAAACATCGCCTAAAAGCCCCAACAACAAGCAGCAACAACCCAATTCAAATGCGCAGCAGAGCAGGAACTGTTCCAGGAAAAGAAACTACAGTAGAACTCTAAATTATAGACAATCAGCTGATTGGTTGGTGATCGCGTGATGCATGCTTTCTGTGCAGGCATTGCTGTGGAGGCGAATTCTATCCTGCACAGAAAGCATGCGTTACGTGATCTCCAACCAATCAGCTGAGAGCCTTTAATTTAGCGTTCAACTGTATGGTTCGGCATTTTTCTGCAAATAAGTTTTTCCCGTTTTTTTTCGAATACCGCGCAATTTCATTTTGCAGAATCAGAAAAACATTTGCAGATTAATAGTTTTGATTGAAAAACGCAAAACAAAAAAACAACAGTTTCTGCACTCAGCTGTTTATCATGTGCGTCGTCGCGAACATTGTGGGCGGAGTTTCGTCGTTGTACCGTCTTTAACTTGAATGAATTCTTCTTGGTATAAATTTTAAAATAACTTCTGCGTTGTGATTTCAGTTCTTTTTGGCTTTCAAGAACAGCGATATCGGTCGTCGATAAAATGACCGTTTTTTTTGTTTTTTCTTTCCAAGCATCTGCTGATAAATCGGTCATTGCTTTCAAATTTCAAAGTAAAATATTACCATAAATTTTTTCGCGTTTTTCAGATGCGCTTGTGATCTCATTTTTAAAAAACCAAAAGCTGATGCCAAAAAATCAATGAACAAACACTAACAATTTGATTAAAGGAACAACGCTACAAAAAATTACACAATATTCAAAACGGATATAATTATCTATTTTTTTCGAAATATTTAGGGCACAATAGAGAAACCATCAAAGAAAACAAAGAGTATGGATGAATTGGAAATAATAAAAACGGTGCTTTCAGCTTCAAAATTGTGTCTGTCTGGTCTGCTTGCGGAGTGAGCACGTGTGAGTGAGCGCTCAGCATATTGCGCCTGGCTGGCTCTGGGCTGCCTTCTCCGGCTGTCCCTGATGAACGAAAAACTGCCATTTGGTCAAAAATGCCTATCTCGATGAATTTTTAGTTTGAACACATTTTGTTATTCTGTCAATTCGCTACACGTTGTTCAGTGTGCGGTTTCATTGATTTTAGTGCTCACAAGTTGTGATTTGTTGTTTTTTTCATTTACTTTCCATTTGTCCAATCCAATTTTTCTATTTTACATTTTAACGACAATAAATGCTATTTTTTGATATGAGGAGGAACGTTTTCGGTGGGTATGGTACCCCTGGCCCTGCCCCGATCGCCATTCGAGATAAACACAACGACGACGTCCTTTCGAATCGAACTTCTCTAATAACATCGTCCTGACATTTTTAAAAATGTTCTAGCACGTCTGCCAACAAAGCTCCAACTAAAAACGATGAAACTTTCGCCTCCTTTCGCGATGAAAACGTCTCCAATGGTTTTCTTAGCAAAACAAAAAAGATCCTTATAAACAAGGGTGGTTTTTTTGACAAATTCAAGAATTTAATATTTTTGCTCTTCCGCGCTGGGATATTTTGCTCGCTTTTAGGGAGCGGAGGAGGAGGAGGTACACCTTTAAATTGGGCAGGCCTTCTATGCAAGGCTTCACGGTCAGAACAAACAACTCGAATCAAACACGGTATTTGTTTTTGGCTACATGAGTACAGGTTTAGCGCGGCTTACATGTTGAAGCACCTGTGTTACAATGTTGCACAACACCATACCGCTAGTCCAGCTGATTTAAAAGCAACAATGAATGAAATGAAATCATGAATTAATTTATATGATGTAATGGAACTTTCTTTGTCGGCAAACAGGAAATTGATCAGCTTCAGTATAATTCACCTGCTTACACCTCAGAAGATGAAAATAACGCAATACCGTATTACCTCTATTAAACCCCCCCCCAAAATTAAACCCCCCCCCACAAAAATAAACCCCCACCCCCTCGACAAGTTTCCAAATAATCCCCCCCCCAAAATAATCCCCCATGGGGGATTATTGAAACCTGTTTGAAACACATACCCAGCGAATTCAGTGGCTGGTTGCAGTGAAAATGATGAAATTGTGCTACCAAAGGCCCCAAATGGATGAGTTAATAGTAATTTCATTACAAAAGGCTGTTGTAAAAGGAAATTTCTATGTAGAGTAGAAGTTTCTGCGACTTCCTTCCTGTCATGGAAGGTATTTTTGCCATTTTGCCCACTCCTAAAAATGGTTTCCAAATAAACCCCCCCAAAAATAAAGCCCCCCCCCCCCCAAAAATAAACCCCCACCCCCAGAAGTCGCTGAAGAAATAAGCCCCCATGGGGGTTTATTAGAGGTAATACGGTATGTATGAAAAAATGTAGGTTTGAAAAAGTGTACGAAAAATTTGGGGGTGTCTTTTGCGGCGACGCGAGGGTATTCAGCCACAGTAATGATTTTCGGTGTTTGTGGTCGTCGTGCGGTCAAAATCGTGATTGTACTTCGCTGAAAACAAATGAATATACATACGTATGTTCCGTTTTCGAATTTTTGCGTCAACCAACTACCGTCGGAGAAAGTCGTGCGCAGTCAAAAGTCGTTTATTAGTAAAAACATATAATAACAAAGGTTTTTGTTACTGGAACACAAAGAGACAAGTGAAACAACAGCGATTCCGATGACATACGTTCAAATTCAAAGATAGCGATTTGTTGCGCTGCAAAAAAACTGGAACTTGCACGGCGACACTGTTGGAACGCAAAGCTCATATAACACGCTAGAATACGCGTGTTCACAAGCCAGACAGCGCCCGCTGTCTGTTCGTCTGTGTTGTTGTTGTTGTGGTTTTGCTGTTTGCTTGTTGTTGTGGTCTTGTTGTTTATGTCGTTGTTGTGTACCGTATATATGTGTTGTCTGTCTTTGTGTTGTGCTTTTAATGTTTATGGCGCGTTTTGTCCTTTACCTGTTGTGGTATATTGTGTATATTGTCTATGTTGTGGTTAGTTGTGTGTGTTGTGTGTGTTGTGTGTGTGTGTTGTGTTTCTCTGTGTGTGTGCGTCTGTGTTGTGTGTGTGTGCCTCTGTGTTGTGTTGTGTGTTGTGTCGTGTGTCGTGTGTGTTGCCACTGCGAGACTTCGGATTCTCATTCCCATCCCCTCCCGTCCACTTATCTGGGGGCGAGAATAAACCGAGTTCGCTGGCAGAGAGACCAGCCAGTGTTGTTATGCAATGCTTACACCGTCCGCCTGGCCAGACAGCCACAAAAACTCGCAGACTTTTTACAGATAATATTTTCGACGAGTTGCCTGCGCGATAAAAAGCTGCAAGTCCCCGTTGTTGCCTTGTACACAGCGATTGAATGAAACAATGCAAAACATGTGGCGTTATCTAAATTTACTGCTGAAGTTGCTATCTTAAAATCGCGTTAGAAACATATCAAACGGTCTCTAGCCCCGCTTTCGTAGCCTCCTATTATCCCCGTTGTAACCCCGTTTTTGTAGCCGCTCTATTAACTAACAAATTTAGCAGCACCGTATACTCAGTGAATACAATGAATACGCACACAATGGAACGCATTGTGCTGTTCTGACAGGTTTCAAAAGGTAGAATTAATTGACTTTGAAGTAGCGGTCTGTGTGTGGACTTAAAACTCTTTATTATCCTCCCCGTCTATACTAGGAGCCAGACAGTCCCTCATATGGTTCTGTCCAGCCGCAAAACACGTGGGCACGTCTTATACGTACAAACTCTTTTTTTGTCGCTCCTCAACGTTTCTGGAGAGGAGAACAACAGCAAATACACGCAGATCGAACACAAACAAACAGTTTGCAGTCTGAATCTCTACAAATGTGAAGTTTGACTTTGCGATTGCAATGGTATTATGATTTCAAAAAAAGAATAATTTAACGTTTTTTAAATTGAACTTTATTGTCAGACATTGTCCATGGTGAAGGACAGATAACTGCAAATGATTTGATACGATGTATGTATTTTGGTCTCTGTTAAATTGCTGAATATGGATTTTTTATCTGTCAGCAGCAGGGCTCCAACCAACAATGCAATCACTGGGGGTGGTGTTCTTGTCTGTGTGTGCGCAAGACTGTCTGGAAAAATAATGTGTTCGATTATTTTTCTGCTGTTGTAGCTCAACACCATTAATTTTTATGCACCGTTTTATGTCTTGTTTTTGATCTGTGCGTTTTGGGTGTCTGGGTTAACGGATGGTATACTGCCTGGTTGTCTGTCAATACAGCATTTTTTGTGGCTATCAGAAAGTCTGACAGATTTGTCATTGTGTGTGTCAGAATAATTGTTTAAAACTGTGAAATAATACATTGCTTACACAAACCCCGGGATTTGTACGGAATGGCCGAGTGAACATGGCAGCTTTTTTCGGGGTGCTAAGAGCGCGCGAAATTTAAATTAAAAAAGACGTCCAGAAACCCAATTGTGTGTCAACTTTTGCGTGTTTTTTTAAACTAATTGATTTTCTGTTTTTATTCTGTTCATTCTTTCTCCCTGACGCACACGATTGGGAATTATTTTGGCTTTCTTAAAAAAGACAGTTCCTGATATGCGACTAATCTTGCCTTGATGGCGAATACAAGGACTGCCTTATTTATTCGGCCATACTGCACCCTAAAATATTTGTCATCTTCTGTACTGTTTTGAAAGCCTAAAAATTCCGCCTATTTTTAATGAGTGCAGTCAACACGAATACAGCAAAAAAGTGCTGTAAATTCTATGTCGTATATAATTTATGGTGAATTTTAAAATACGCATGATTAAATGAGAGCCGTTATAACGTGCGCTGCTCGTATTTGCCCTAATAATCACGTAATTCATAGTTTTTATCTGCATGAACAACCGTTCCGTTGTGTACCTGACACCAATGTGCGAGATGCGCAAGAATGCGACGCTCATTCAAAAAAATGTGGTTTCACCAGACGAGACACGGTTTTTTGGTTGATTCTCTTTGCCTGTCAAGCACTCCTTTCAATGCTGTGATCTCTGAAAACCTTTTATGGAGAGCTGGAACGTGTTGCACACAACACAACTTTACGCAGTGCCCAAAAAAGATAATCACGTTAGAAGTTTTCAATCACTGTCAAATAGAGTAGCGTTCAATGCTTGTAAAATCTTATCGTATACTCTTGTTCTAGCAACAATACTGAGCACAAAGTCCAGATGACTCAAATCGGTGTAATGAACCGCCTCGAACGAACGCAATTTTGGCAACAAATTACGCGAGACGTCGTCCACCGTTGCAAATTCGTCTGCGTCACTGTAGAACAAAACTGTGCGTGTCTCGATCTTTGACACGTCGAACTCGGGCGGATGCAGCTGAAAGGGCGGGTGTTTGAAAAACAGGTTTTAAAGTTTAGCAAAGTGTAGTTTGTGTCCTGATTTTTAGGGTGCTATACATACCTATGTACCGTCTATCTCAATAACATATCCAACTACCCAACTACAGTACGGCCGAATAAAGGAGGCAGTTCATCAAGGCGGGATCCGTCGCAGACTAGGAGTTGTCTTTTTCAAAATGCAAACATAATTCCCAATCATGTGTGCAACGGAAAAAGAATGAACAAAAGAATAGCTCGGATGATCCGTTAGTTAAAAAAACGCGTCAAACTTGGCACACAATATGATTTCTGAGCGTCTTTTTTCTTACATTCAAAATTCGCGCGCTCCTTGAACCCTGAAAAAAGCTGCCTTGTTTAATCGGCCATACCGTACAGTGTAGCTGATTGATTGGTTGATGCATGCATTCTGTGTATGAATTGCTGAGAATCGCGGAGTTCGGCTTGCACAGAATGCATGCATCACGTGACCACCAATCAATCAAAATCAGCTAGTTGAATATGTGATTTGGTTAGGGTAGACAGACACTAACTAGTGGGACTGGGGTGAAAAACACATGCTGTATTATTGTTTAAGAAGTTTTTTTGGCAAAAAAGTGTCCCGCTCTGAGAAAAGCCGCACAGCTAACACAAAAAAGCTGAATCCTCAAAGCGACGGCGCCGCAAAATTGAATTGCTGCACAATTTATGAAACGTTTTAATGTATCCCAACCTCGTTCAAAGGCACTGAGTCTAGATACTAAAAGAACGAAGAATAGTACCAGCATCTAAAGGGCTTTGCCTGAAACAAACTCCAAAATTTGCACCTTACCTACCTGCTTGTAGTGCCACAGATTACCCAAGTACCCGTAGTTATAGCGCTCGAACTTCTTCGACTCGACCATTTGACCGAAATGCGCAATGTTCTTCACTGACGTGTCGTCTGGATGCTGCTCCAGTATTAATGGAAGCGTGGTCTGTACAAACAAACCACGAGATAATGGAACAACAAAACAACAACAAAAACAAAAAGACCGTTTCCGACCTTATTCATGAACGCCTTGTTCTCGGGTCCAATGAAGAACATCAGCAGATTCGAGCAGGCATCCAGCCAGGTGGTGCTGTTCAAACAAAATGGTCGCACGTAGTCCAGCACCCAAGTGACGTCGCCAGACGAATAGTCGCCCCACAGGTTGAGCCATGCCTGCGCACTATGTTTTACGTAAAACATTTGACGTTGAAAGACAAGATCGTGTAAAAGCTTACGTGCTTCTACTGATATAATATTATCAATTTTTATGTTCTGCGACTGAATTGGTTTGCGGACGAGAAACTAGTTTCATTCGTTATGTGGCAATTCAAAGTCGCCTAAATGACTCGGCCCTATTTAGCGGACTCGGATCACTTTGCCAATTTTGAATTCCCGCGTCATTCATGAAACTGTTTATCTATCTATGCGCGCATTGAGTCTCGGGACCAAAATAAAAGATCATACCTTGATTTCCCACGTGAACGGCGCCAACAGACGAACAGGCGATCTCAAATGAGCAACCGTGGCAACCGGCGCCAGAGCAAAGAACACTTTTATCTGTTCAACAAAAGAAAACGATAAAAGCAGAATTTAATTAAGTCGGAAATGCTAGTTTTACTTGTTATTGCTAGTCTGAATTGCCACACTAGCTTTACCTTTTCTCCAAAACTCGGATCCTCAGAAAGTTTCGCAAACGCGATCAGCGTCCCTTGCGAGTGTCCAACGTAGTAGAGGTGCGACTGTTTGGTCACATTCAGCGCGAGATCCACCGCCGCCGGCAAATCGAACTCTGCCATTTGCTCCCAACTGCAAAATCGAAGTCAGAATAAAGCAGAACGAAAGCTAACACAGCAGCACGTGCACATGCCGAACCTGAAATTCCAAAACTTCCGATCCGTACGCTTGTATTTCACGTGACGTTGCGCATACGAACTGCCACGGCTGTTCGACAGCCAAACATCATAATTAGCGTCGGCCAACACAAAAGCTGCGTCGAAATTCCAACAAGACCAACGTGAACAAGTGATACTTTTGGTCAATTTCACAAAAAAACGACCGGAAGAGCTCCACTAAATTACGAATAAACAAAAACACTCAAACGCCAACCCAAACTTTGCTCCGGCAGGTTGTCGATCCAATCGACACAACTCGACGCCAGTCCATGCTGTAGCAGCACCACTCGTTTACCGCGCTTGCCCGGTGTTTTGTTTCTGCCTGCGGGAATTCGAAAAAGCGTCAAAACATAGCCGTCCTCTGTGATGACGTCGTGTCGCTCCACGTTGTAGCCCCATCGGCGGATTAAAAATTCCTGAAAAACAAGCAGAAAGAAACTGCAAAGGAAAAGGATGGTAAAATTTAACACATGCCAGAAACTCACGCCATTCTGTGTCATTTCTCAGTCTCGGATCGGATCCATTCTTATCTGCGCCCCCCCCCCCCTCCAGTTTTTGGACTGAAACAACTGTGAACTCACGGGGCTGGGAAGTGTGGTTGACGACGCCGCGACAACCGGAGTCAGAAGAACACTTATTGCCAAAAATAAGAAAAATTTTACCCGACTGTTGGCTTTTTGTCGTTTCGGATCCAAATCCATCAAAAGCGCAAAAAACTAAATAAATGAACGGAAAGACAAAAGCAGCTACAACCTCTAACCATAGTTCCAAGGAGTGGGACGGCATATTGATCTCCGTTGCCGTCCCACACCTTTGTTTACGTTTCCCGCACGCTCAGCAAGTTTGTTTCTGCTTATTTCAAGAAAATGTCAATGTCATTAGCCAAAAACCGTCAAAGTAAACAAAACAAAACGTACGCAACTGTTTTTTTATCAGCGATGTGTGCTGGGCTGGTGAACTTGAACATTGCGAATTGTAGGCTCAAAAGTCCAGAGAAAAGATAAAGTTACATCATGGTGATGATAAAAAAAGCAACGTCAACAAAATACACCACACTAGGGTTAGGGGCTTTGAAAAAAAAAATTTTTATTATTTTTTTTGTTTTTTTTTTAAATTTGGATTTTTTTTTCAAATTTAAAAAAAAATTTTAAAAATTTTTCTTCTACTTTGCTCTGAAAATTCGATTTATGGCATAATTTTTTGAAAGTTCAAACCAAATTTTCTTCCCAACTTCTTTGTGTGCTTAGGTACATGTAGAGATGTAAGGGTCAAAAAAAAATTTTTTTTTTTTAATTTTTTTTTTTAAAAAAAAAGTAAAAAAAAATGAGCATTTTTTTTTTTATTTTTTTTATTAAAAATTTTTGAAATTTTTTCTTTAATATGCCCTGAAAATGCCGTTTTTGGCATAATTTTTCGAAAGTTCAACAAAAATTTTCTTTGACTTTACCTTGTCACTTAGTCTTCAACGCTGCAGGTGGTATTCTGGATTGATTTATCGACTGTTTTCAGCCTTGGTGAGTGATGATCGACTCGCGCATTGAAGTACTTGAGCGTCGCAAAGGCTAGTTCAACAAATTCCGATGTCGCTAAGGTGAGATAGAAGCAGAGAACTCACATATTTACGCATCGTTTTTCAGGATCTCGAAAGGTGGAAATTGCACTGTCTGCCACTGCAAGCGTAACTTCGTTGGTTGCTCGTTGCTGTTTCGCCTCGTGTCGTCAGCGTGATCACACCGGTTTGTTGTGGAACTTGTTTCCATGTTATTTGAGGTGAATTGAGAGGCAAAACACGAGACGTGATGTCGTCGGTGGGAAAATGGGGTCGCCGAAACCAAGTCTGAAATTTTCACCCTCCTCCCATATGAGTGGGGGTCATATGGTAAGTCGGTGGCTCCTCAGATGGTGATATTCGGACTCCCTGAAAAATTCTGAACAACTTTCATTTTAAAAAAAAAAATTTTAAAAAAAAAATTTTTTTTTTTTAAAAAGAAAAAAAATAGAAAATTTTTTTTTCTTGACATCTCTAGGTACATGTCATTATTTGGTCATTTTGACCGACGTACTCCATGTTTTTTGATTTGGATGACTTCTAGAGTCAATTTTTAGCGTTGAAATGACTTAACTGAATTGAAATATCGTTTCAGAAATCGTTTTCTTGCAACTTAGAACATGTTTTTTCAGTCGGTAGGCCATGAGATGAACATGATATTTTGTTGATTGGCGTATGTTATAGGTCTACAATGGAGTTGTGCGATATATTGTTAAACAATTGGAGCGGAGATGTTGGTTAATACCACATCACACGACCGTTTTTCAGATACCCGATAACATGGCCACATGTTAAAACTTGCGTGCTGAGCTAAACTAACGTGTTAAACTAGCGTCTGTCAGTTGCCCGCAACGTGATCGCGAAATCATGGTACGTGTTTTCGATACGATGATTTGAAGAGTGGGCTCTCGCCATGTGGCAGATAGCATAGCTGGTTGAACCTGAAAGTAAGTGTCTTGGGGGGGTGGGCGACCGGGTCGACAGGGGTTGCCGACTTAGCTACAGCAAACAGGAATTTTTGAACACAGTCAAATTTTGGTAATTTTCTAAAGAGGAACAACTAAGAACGGTTCAATATTCAAGTACACGTCGAAAATTGTCCTGTTTTACTGTTGAAAATGCAACTTTCCCTCTATGAAATGGACATAATTTCAATAAAACACGATTTTCGCTCTTATAGTTTTCCGGATCGTTCTGAAAATAGTCTAGATGAACTCAGCTCGACGAGACGCTTCGAACAAACCAACTTGTAAAAAAATTAAAAAATTTTTTTTTTTAATTTAAAAAAAAATTCGGATTTTTTTCCCCTTAACCCTACACCACACTGAGGAAACGATACCTTAGTTTTTTGCAATCTTGCTCAAAGCAACTTCTTCGAGCAAAAAAACAATCTTGTGATCCTTAACGCATTTTCAGAAGGAAATACAGTTTTTGGTGCGTAAAATTTGTATTTTTCATCAATTAAAAAATCTCGAGTAAAATTTTTTTAAGTTTGAAGAAAGTTCGAACTCTTCGTTTACACAAAAAAATCCACAATGGCGAAAAGCACCGGCGGGATCCTGCAGCGTTTGCGCGTTTTGATGCGCGATTTGAATCATGTCTCCGAAAGATTGGATGCATATTTTGTGCCAATGGTTGACGCACATCAGGTTGGTCCGCTGGTTTTGCTCTGTGGGTTTTTGGATTTCTCAGCTTTCTGATTTCTTGAAACAGCTTGACGGAAATTCGACAAACGAGATCGTGTCGTTTGCTTGATTGGATGATTGCTATTGCTTTGTTTTCTTCAATCAAAAATTGCGATTTCATCGATTGTTTTGTTCACAGAGCGAATACATCGCGTCGTGTGATAAGCGGCTGCAGTTTGTCAGCGGGTTTTCGGGGAGTCGTGGTTTTGGGGTGGTCACGTTGAGTCAGGCGGCGATGTGGACGGATGGACGCTATTTCATACAGGTTCTGAATAAACGTTCTCTTTGGTCAATTTTGGTGAAAGTGTTGGAGGAGAGCAAGAAAAACTGTTTGGCGCTGTCGAACAACCGTTAAAATTGTAACTTGTTGTTTCTGTTGGTTTGTCCTTGTGGTTTTGTGATACGAATTGCAGCCGTGAACATCGTTGTTTTCGTTCGGCTCCGAACTCCAATGAGATTGGGGCGCTGGGGAGGATGTAAACAGTTGGAGCAATAAATCAGGTTGATAGGTAGCAAAACCGCTTAAAAAGATAAAAACAGGTTAATCACAAACTTAAAAACAACAAAAAATCACAGGCGAAACGCGAAATGGACGAGAATTGGACGCTGATGCGAGAGAACGTTGAAGGGACGCCGACGGTCGAGCGGTTCACGCGTGATTCGCTGTCGCCCGGCGCTCACGTCGGCGTCGATCCGCTACTAATGGCGGACGGTGAGTTTTCTGGAGCTGGAGCCTTCTTGTCTGCTTTTTTTCTCACGAACTCTAAACCAAGTGTGACGTCAGTAGGACATTATAAATTTTTTTTTGTGAACTGTCCGAATTCTAAAACTCAATCTAGTCAACTAAACTTGTTTAAAAAAAACAGAACGCCACAGAAACCGTTTGTCGCGTCTGAAGCGCATGTGTAGGACTTTCGTCTACCGTTCTGTAGGTGGACAGTTCGTACCCCGCTGCGGACAAGACACGCAATGGAGAAACTAAAGTGACCAACAACAACTAATGATCTACTCCCTCCTGAGCCGAGGGTAAATTGGGCTTTGGGCAGTATTGCCCGTTTCCGCCGGAATTCGGTACCTTATAGTTTCCGGAACCGGCGCGCGAACAAATACAAAAAAAAATAAAAAGTTTTCAGACGAGTTCCGCCGTTATCAACACTCGCTGCAGCTGGCCGGCATTCGCCTGTTGCCCGTTTCCGAGAATCTGGTCGATCTCGTCTGGGCGGACGAACGGCCGCCGTTTCCGACGGCGCCGTTGATTGTGTTACCCGTGTCACTGACCGGAAGGAGTTGGCAGGTGTGTGCGTGGGAAAGAAATCAGTCGTGAGCGGGGCGGGGGTTCTGGCTCTGCGGCCTTACCAGGAACAGGCGGGGCGGAGCCGCGGAACAGGCAAAGAAGCCCCCTGACTTTACCGGCATACTCAAAGTTTGGGCCAGGAATTCCCTAACTGTACCAGCATACATGCATATAAATCTCAAATTATGTTTCCGGCATACCTTATTTTCGGCAATTTTCTAGTTTACCAGGAACAGGCCAGAGAAAGGCTCCCGTGCACCTCTGGGTGAAATTGCGATTGCATTAGAGAAACCCGGCCGATTTTTCTCGTCATTCATTACTGAAAAAAGTGCGGAACCGATTTGAATATTGTGTGGTTTTTTGTCCTTTAACAGGATAAAGTGACCGAGACGCGGAAACGAATGAACGAAAACAATGCAACGCTGTTGGTGCTCAGTGCGTTGGATGAAATTGCGTGTGAGTATCGAAAAAACGCAAATTTTAATTCGTATATCGGGTTAATATTTACAACAAATACCGAGTATAGCAAACCGGATGATGAGATTGGGACGTGTGTGTAGTTAGGTTATATCGAGACCCAGCACGATCGAGGATTGGTTTTGGGTATTGATTGTGCTGTAATCGTTTTTATTTACAGAGGTCAATCGAAAAAATTTGATTAGAATAGAAAAAATATTGCAGGGTTGTTCAATTTACGCGGTGCCGATATCGATTACAATCCGGTGTTCTTCGCATACTGTGTGCTTGGACTCGATTTTGTGAGGTGTGCGTGAGCCTGCCTCACAACTTTCTCTATGATGTTAGCATCAAACTTTCGTGTGATAGTAGCATCAACTTTCTTTGCTGCTGCAAGCTAATACGTTTGCAAACGTATGGAAAGAAAATTAGCTTTTATGCTTAATACGGCAATTCAAAGCTTCGTAAAAGTGACCCAGTTGTCGTTCAGTTCGTATTTCAAGCGACTAGGATGACTTCAGCAGTTTTGAATTACCGCGTCTAGCATGAAACGGATTTCCTGTCAGTGTCTGCGTGCATTGGGTCGCAGAACCAGAAAAAATATTGACCAGTTTCAATCCGACTGAATCTGGGTAATCTCAATTATTGAGCAACTCACAACCAGAACGTTTAAAAAAACAAATTCAAAATCCAACCAATCAGCAGTTCCGCCAAATTCGACTGCATTGCATGCTACCTGCCTTTCCGTTTGCCCAGCAGATGCGCAAAAAAGGCGGGGCCTCATCAGCGGTGTGTGCAGCCCTCTTGCACCACGTACACCTGTTATCGTTCACTTCTCACTGTTCCAGTCTGTTCATTCGCGAGGACAAACTGTCGCCGGAGCTGAAGTCGCATTTGAACTGTTTAAACGTGCAGAACGGCGAGCAATCGATGACCGACCTGACGCAGCCGTCCGTCCAATTGTATCCGTATGACGCTGTGCGCGATTACGTGGATAAATTTCGAAAGGAATACGTTTGCGGCACGATTGACAAGGTGCGTTGTGTGCGCTTGAGAGGTGCTCTGCGGAGCGTGTTTTTTTGTAAAATGATCCTCACATACAGTCGAACTCTAAATTATGGGGAATCAGCTGATTGGTTGCCGTTGGTGATCACGTGCATGCGTGCTTTCTGTGCAAACCCAACTCCGCCCACACAGCCATTTCTGCACAGAAAGCACGCATCACGTGATCACCAACGACGTCGCTGATTCCCTATAATTTAGAGTTCGACTGTACAACGCTGAAATAGATACGGTTTAACGTGTGCAGTTAAGAAGATATTGTTTTTGTACCTTAGCCGTGCTGTTTTATTCTTGCAGTTTTATCAGAGTTTCCTGCTTTTCGCAGACGAAAGTGAATCGATGATTTTCGGATAGTTATAGTGATACCTCATTTGTGACGTTTCTTTTGGTGCGCGCTGATTGGTTGCGCACTCAAGGAGATGGCCAATCATGTTAAATTTGAAACTCGAAAGCACTTTACTCAAAATTAAAATTTCAATCAGAAACACCAGAAGGAATACTTCAGGTCTGGCTACCAGTCGAGTCAACCAGTCACGCGATTGCCAGCCTCATTCCAATGGTAAGTTTTGTGTTAAATTTGGGGTGACTTGACATTTTATGTGTCATTTTTATGGATAGATCAATTTCATCAAGTTTTTATGATTTCGTTTTTTTTGCAGGATAATCGATTAGCGGAGATGTCGCCCATTCAAATGGCGAAAGCGCAAAAGAATGAGATTGAACTGCTGGGAATGCGAAATTGTCACGTCCGTTTGTTTCGCGTTTCTTTTCGTTTTTTGTCACTAATTTTGTTTTTGTATTTGTGTTTTGTATTGAATCTCGTGCTCTTTATTGATTTCGAAAACCGGAAACGAACATCCGGTGGGTTTCACGGGAATTATGTTTTTCGATTGTTCAACTGTTTTCCTTCAACGTTTGTTCAATATTTTCCTTCAGTTACGTGATGCGGTTGCGCATTGTGAGTTTCTGTATTGGCTGGAAAAGAAGATGACGCTAAATCCGGCGAACAACAGCCAGTCAGAGCCGCCCACTGAGTGCTCAGGTGAAGAAGAGAGCAGTTGAAAAATAAAACTGATAATTCATAAATTCATACGTGGATTTGCTGTAACTACAGTCGAACTCTATATTATAGGCAATCAGCTGATTGGTTCGTGGTCATGTGATGCATGCTTTTCGTGCAGGCAGACTCCGCCTCCACAACAAGCCCTGCAGAGAAAGCACTGATCACGTGACCACCAACCAATCAGATGATTGCTTGCAATTTTGAGGTGCAATTCAACTGTATCTATGCAACAAATCTGATTTGAATGCAAATGTTGATTTTTTTGGGGAATGAAACGCTGGTCAGACGGACCGTGGGTGAGCTGAGTGCAGTTTTCCTTTACACTTCCAAGTTAATAGCAGGAAAAAACTTGATGGACAGTCCATCAAGTTTTTTCCTGCTACTAACTTGGAAGTATGGACACCCCACCTGGCATTCTCTGTTCGCTTCTCGCGGTCAGCACTGGTTAGAGCCATCACTCAATGTGATGTTCGTTCTGTGCGTCCGCGCGACCATTCGAATAGCCGACGCAACGGTTTTTTTGTCGAGTGTGAAATTTGTTTCTAAATTCTTTGCACACCGGTTCCGGAAGCCATAAGGGACCAAACTCCGGCAGAAACAGGCAATACTGCCGCGAGTCGAATTTACCGTCGGCTCTGGAGGGAGCAGCACATTTGGTGTTATTGGTCATATTTGTTTCTTCCCATGTGTCTCAAACGGACTGCATTGCAGCGGCCGCGCAGTTCGAGCAGCTCCGTCGCGAGCAGCACCTGTTCGTGTCGCTGTCGTTTCCGACGATTTCGGCCGTCGGCGGCCACGCGTCACAGCCGCACTACTCGACGCGCGCGCGCTCGGACGTGCCGCTGCGACGTGACAAACTCTACCTCTGCGACTCCGGCGCACAGTACAAGTGGGGCACGGTCGAACGGGGAAACTGTGGGCAAGCCGCTGATTGGCTGCTGGTCACGTGCATGATGCGTGTTCGTTCTGTGCAGGACGTCCCCATCCACCCAGAACAATGCACGCATCACCCACTGCACGTGTGCGTGCAACCAACTAATCAGCTAGCTGTATACAATTATACGGATGCAGTCCAGTGTAGTGTGTCAAAAACCGTTGAGAAAAACAACTCACTTTCCTACCCAGGGACGGCACGACGGACGTGACGCGGACGCTCTGTTTCGACGAGCAAACACGCCACGTGCGTCACTGTTACACGCTGGTGCTGAAGGGACACGCGCAATTGGCGATGCTGAAGTTTCCGACCGGCGTCAATGGTAGCACGAGATTTTGTGCTGGGTTTTTTATGAAGAAAATTGGCTTTGTGTACTGGCGGTTCGTTGGGGTACATGATTGTCTTGTCAGAACGCTGCGCCAAGCGATTGACACCGAACCGGAGCCTGCGGTTAATACCGTTCACTTCGATCTTAGGCGTATAAAGGCGCGAAAAATTGCGTAAACGCCAAAACTGAAATTGAAAAAACAGTTTCTCCGTCCAATTCGCCTTTACTAGAATCGATTTCAGGCATGCGACTGGACACGATGGCGCGTGTGCCCCTGTGGAATGTTGGCCTTGATTATCTGCATGGCACCGGCCATGGTGTCGGCCATTTCCTGAACGTACACGAAGGTCAGTCAGTGATTGTTTTCATGCTTTCCGGGGTCCATCACAGTCGAACTGTAAATTCTAGGAAATCAGCGTCGTCGTTGGTGATTACGGTACGCATGCTTTCTGTGCAGGCATTGCTGTGGGGGCGGAGTTTGGTTTACATAGAAAGCATACATCTCCCACGTGACCACCAACCGATCAGCTGATTCCCTAGAGTTCAACTGTAGTTCACAGAACATTCTTTCATTGAGGTCTTCTGAGTTTTAAAAGAAATCAGGATGGTTATCTTTCAGGCTTGTGCTAACTTTCTTTTCAGGACCAATGGGCATTGGCTATCGGTCTGCCTCGTTTGCCAAAGTCGGCATTCGCAAGGGCATGGTCTTGTCGATTGGTTGGTGTGCATTTGCACACGATTCGTTTGCGAGCTGCTGATTGGCTGCAGTTGAATTTTATGCTCGTTTCAAAATAAATTATGTTAAAAAAATTTCGCAAACGTTTTTTTTCTGTTTGATGATTTTATTCAGTGCAAAAGTTGACTGACAAACAGTGAAACTGTTCTATGCCAGGCATTGAGTTTCGGCGCCAAAATAAAAGATCATAGTCCGGCGCCCGATTGTTTCAGAGCCCGGCTTTTACGAGCCGGAGCAATTTGGCATTCGTCTCGAGAATCTATATGAGGTGGTGGCCGCGCAGACAGCACATCGATTCAATGACGTCGAATATTTGACGTTCGCACCGGTGACGTACGTGCCGATACAAACGAACATGATACTGGCCGAGTTGCTGACACAGGACGAGGTGCGTGAATCGGGTGGTTTTTGGGTGCTGAATGGCTGTCATTGCTGAATTTGGCGAATTAACAGCGTTATTTGAATCACTGTTACGTCGTGTCCGTGTCCTTATTCGCAAAAAAATGCAATCATCAAACTGAACAAAACCAATCAATCGAACCTTATTGTCGACTTTGTTGAACTGCGCCAACTTTGAATTGAACAATCCGATCAAATCACTAATGACACCAAAAAACACACACGCGCAAACGGCGATATCACAGAGCGCGTTCAATATGTTGCCACTCTTGCCAGTGTCTTTGTGGCCAAAGGAAAGTGAGCCGTCTTCAGACCCCAGTACCTAGAGATGTAAGGGTCAAAAAAAATTTTTTTTTAATTTTTTTTAAAAAAGTAAAAAAATGAGCATTTTTTATTTTTTTTTATTAAAAATTTTTGAAATTTTTCTTTAATGTGCCCTGAAAATGCCGTTTTTGGCATAATTTTTCGAAAGTTCAACAAAAATGTTCTTTGACTTTACCTTGTCACTTAGTCTTCAACGCTGCAGGTGGTATTCTGGATTGATTTATCGACTGTTTTCAGCCTTGGTGAGTGATGATCGACTCGCGCATTGAAGTACTTGAGCGTCGCAAAGGCTAGTTCAACAAATTCCGATGTCGCTAAGGTGAGATAGAAGCAGAGAACTCACATTTACGCATCGTTTTTCAGGATCTCGAAAGGTGGAAATTGCACTGTCTGCCACTGCAAGCGTAACTTCGTTGGTTGCTCGTTGCTGTTTCGCCTCGTGTCGTCAGCATGATCACACCGGTTTGTTGTGGAACTTGTTTCCATGTTATTTGAGGTGAATTGAGAGTAGGGTTGTTAAAAAAAACAAAAATCGTCATTTTTGTTTAAAAAAAAAAAATTTTTTTTAAAAATTTCAAAAATCAAAGTTGTGCTAAATCAATCAGGGAGTCCGAAGAACCACATATGATATGCAAGCGCCTCCCGAATGACTCCCATATGACGGAACTTTGCAGATTTTGTTTTGGTGACCTCAATTACCCCTTTTCCAAACCGTCACCATGCCTCTTCTTGTGTTTTGACCTCCAAAACGTCACTAATTGTCCCCAGCTAAACTAATGCTAAAGTTCACTAAGCTAAAGCTAAACTAAGACAAACATACCGCCTTGAAATTCGATCAATTCTTCTGATGGTGTTGCGACGACACGACACGAAGCAGCAAGCAACCAGACAACGTAGCGCTTGCAAACGGAGCAGCGAGCACAATCGGACGCTCTGCGAGGCGAATCGTCACCTTATCTGCATCGGAAATGGTAGGCCAAGCTTTGGGACGCTCAAAAACTTCATCGCAGATGTTGTCGTAGCCTAAAATCAGTCGGTAAAACGGCCCAAAATCGACTGCTAAAGGTTTTACGAGGTATAATCAAAGAAAATTTTTGTTGAACTTTCGAAAAATTTTGCCAAAATTGAGGTTTTCAGAGCATATTAGAGGAAAATTTTTCGAATTTTTTTTTTTAAATCGGCATTTTTGTTTTTTTTTAATCACTTTAAAAAAAAAATTCATTTTTGTTTAACAACCCTAATTGAGAGGCAAAACACGAGACGTGATGTCGTCGGTGGGAAAATGGGGTCGCCGAAACCAAGTCTGAAATTTTCACCCTCCTCCCATATGAGTGGGGGTCATATGGTAAGTCGGTGGCTCCTCAGATGGTGATATTCGGACTCCCTGAAAAATCCTGAACAACTTTCATTAAAAAAAAAAATTTAAAAAAAAAAATTTTTTTTTAAGAAAAAAAAATAGAAATTTTTTTTTCTTGACATCTCTACCAGTACCCCCGGGGCCAACATTTACCGCAAATTCCCAGGTCAACTGGCTCAACAGCTATCACGCCGAGTGCTGCTCGAAAGTGGGCGCTCTACTGCAGGCGCAGGGTAAAGGCGACGTTTACAGATGGCTCATTGAACAATGCCGCCCGATTGGATGACGTTTTGTAGGTTGCCTCTTTTGATAAATTGTGTTTTGAAGCGTGTATGTTTTCTGATAACAATCCCAGTTACTAACATTGCTGCTCTGTCGTCGAAAGAACAATTGTCATTGTTGATTGGTTGACTTTATGGCACTGGTTGATCTGGCGGTATGCAACGAATCACTTTTTTGTTCGACCAATCACAATGACTTCTTTTGTTTCGACTGCAGTTTTTTATCCACGGAAGCTGCACAAACATGCACATTTTAGCAAGTGCAGTATTACCCACAGTGCGTCATATCCATCGTTAATGCGCCTGTGCGTTTGACTAAAATTTTGTTGGAAATGTTAGTTACAATGTTTTCAACTACATATTCCCGGGTTTCTTGAATGTCTTTTGATTGATGAATTTGTCGCTTGATTATTTTATTGATTGACAGAATTTGTGATCATCAAATTTTTGTGAGAAAAGCATTTTTGCAATCGTGTTAGCGTGTGAATCGATGCTGCCGGGTTGATTTGGTTGATTCAGTGATAAGTCTTGTCATTTGTTTGTGTTGATTTAAAAATGTTTTTTGTTTTGTTATTTCTGTACATTTTGGTTGATTTTACTCAACGCTACCAATGCGATACTCAAAATGCCGAACCTTCTGCATTTTGTTGCTACACTGAAACAAACAAAGATAAAACCAAGACAAAATACATAACTTCGAAATTCTGGTGTTTGTCAGAATTTATCGATCTCGATTTAGACACGTTTCTTACAAAAAATAGTTTATACTGATTTTGAGCAAGCGGCGTTATAAAAAACTTATTTCAAGATGTGCCTTTTTGAACGGGAACTTTTTTGCTAAAAAACGAAAACAAAGAAAAACAGGAACTTCACACATCACAGTTGATATAGGAATTTTTGTAAAAATAATATGAAACTGATGTGACTGAGATACAAAAATTGTCCATTAGTCTGATGCAAGGTGCGTGTGAAGCGCAGAACACAGGTGTAAACATCACACCAAAAACTGTTTGAAATTGAAATGCCACCACAAAGCGGCTGAACACAATGGGCAACGTTTCAGGTTATAATTTTAAAAATCTTTAAAAAATAAATTCGTTCGAAATTCTCTCCAAACATTATTTTGTACTACGGTATGTGACGACGACAAGCGAAAAACAAAATAAAATCCGAAAGCAAACTGGATCATTTCAATAGATCTCTGAGAATATAATCTTTCTAACGAAATGGAAACGACGTTTATGTGTGACTCAATATTGTTGGAATTTCGTGAGAACTAGAAAACCAATGGATTCGGGTCATACTTTTCTTGGTAATGCACTGATTGGCTGAACGCGTTCAACTGCATCCAATCAGCACTTTGAGATGCTTTAGTATAGCTGATGACCTAAAAAAACTACAACCCGAGTGGTAAACCACTGAAGGTAATCAAACTTTACAAACATTCGAATGTGAAATACTGATCGCATGGTTTGAAAACGAGAAACAAAACCATAGATTGGAAGAAGAAAGCACAAGGAAACCTGAAACAACAACCTCAGCATCTAATTGTATTGTTGTATTCAATTAATTTTGTAACAAACTTTATACTGCAGCTTGAAAGCATAAAACAAATCAGTCAAAATCAACACAGACAAACAGTTTACTTTTTAGACAGTCCTATGATTAATTTATGTGCCATTTCATACCCTGAAAGATGCTATTAATCCGTTTTTATAAACATCCAGACTAATTTAAAAAAACACGACGAAACAACAGACAAGACCGTATAAAAAAACCACGCACAACAACAAAAGCACGCAAACAGACTGATTGTACCGAGCGAACAAAATGCGAAGGTCAAAAAATAGAGAACCAATTTTTCAGACAACCGCGATTAGACGGTGAATATTGAATAAGAAAATTTTCAGCCGTTTTTCTTTTTGAAAGGTAACTCCGACGAGAAAATTACTTCTACAGTCAAAAAATTGAGAAATAGTGGAAAACAACGACATTGATCACAGCTACTATGTCACCGGATATTGCCAATCGGGTCGGGCCACTCGGCCGTACTGAAAAAATGAAAAAGATCCATTTGCGACATTCGATTAGCGTGGTTGCGTGGGAAGCTTTGTCGCCCTTGTGGCCTGGTTGTGGCACGTTAGACTTGTTGTCTGTGCGTTAGGGGGATCGATCCCCGCCGCCGAGGAGTGTATAGGCAGTTAACGACTAAGGAAACTCGATGGGCATCCTACTCGACGGCGTTCTGTACGCTTTTCTGGGTTAGCCCTGGCTAGAAACATCGCCTAAAATCCCCAACAACAACAACCGAACGGATCCATGACACAGCCAACCACCATGATACTTGCCGAGTGGTGTAAATATGCAGGCAGGTACGTAATGACAGCGAATACAAGTAACAGGTTACGTTTCTATGTGTTGTTTTTGGCACGGGACTTTTGTTCTTTTATTTTTTTTGGAAAAAGATGCAGGTATCACCAGAAGAAGTTTCGAAACCCCGAGTGGGATTCGAGCCCACGTCCGTGCTGTGGTTTTCCGGACCAGCGCCTTGGACCACTTGACCACCGAGGCCCGTTCTTCCTCAGCCGTTACTTGGCAGGTTGACACAAAAGCGCGCTTTTACCTGAATATCAGCAACGCTGTCGAACAGTCGCTGCATCAGCGACGTCGGCTGCTCCATGGTCGGGATGTGGATGCGCTCGGAGGCGCCCGATTTCTGATAGAGGATCGTGTCGATCGGACAGACGATGCACGCCGTGCCCGTGCCGAACATCTCGTAGAGCTGCACGTGTTCGAGAGGAACGCATGATTGGGATGTTGGTTTGAAATTTTTTGAATATCACTTTAAAATGGACATTTTACACTTAAAAAATTTTTCACCTGCTTTTTTGCATCTGACATTGGCGAGGCCGAATGGGAAGAGAACCAAGCGATCAGGCAGCAAAAATGTCGCATTCTTATAATAGAGTCGAAAACTTACCCGTTTTTCTTTCAGTGCTCTCCTCATTTGCGCCATCGTCACATAGTCCTCCGTGACTTTGAATTCACCCTGAGAACGCAGCAAAAACTGCACATTGAACATGAACGGCAATTGAGAAGACAAAGAAAATTATTCTGGTGAAAAAGGCGAGAGCAAAAAAACGTAATCTTCACCGTCTTATGAAATGCAAAAAGCGCGTCTCCTCACCCATTCGCGCGTCAGATCGATCACGGTTTGACGGGTGATGCCCGGCAGAATGATGCCGTCGTCCAATGGCGGCGTAATCAACTCCTTTTCTGCAAACAACGGCCTTTCTACGAAAGTTTCGAAAGCACCAAAAGAAAAGAAACAATTCCAACACGGAATCAACGTCTTCCACCAAGTGCAGTGTAACCAAAAAAACTGCTTTTTTACACAACCAATAGTCATAGAGCCAGCACAATCATCGGTGGCGTCGTAGAAGCAAACACAAAGTCCGAAGACCAAGAACAATCCGCTAGCGGAAACGCAACGAACTCGTTGTTTGACCGACGCTCAATACGGATTCAGAGAAGCAGTCCGCTCAGCAGACTGTCGACAAAAAACGAAACGTATCGGTTTGGCGGTCCAAAAAACTAACGCAAACAAACAAAACAGCGCCTGCTGTTCAAATGTCACCTCCATTCTCATTCGTCCAGAACGCGAATATGTTCATGGTTCCAACCTCTGTCAGTTTCTCATCGATATCGTACAGCCACAGAACTTGCTGACAGCCGAGCTTTTGCGCTTGCTTTCCGATCAGGATCGTCGGTGCGTAATTGCTGAACACACATGTTTTGGTTGATTTTTGCGGAGGATTTTGAACTTATTGAAAATTAGTCGTTTGAAAGTTAGGTTTGAGAAATTATAATCAATACGATCAACCAATAATAAAAGTTCCGTTTATTTCATTCAAACAACACCACACACTCATTGCATGACCGACCATTCGATGGTACGGTTTGATTGTTTAAACCTGTCACTTTTCGCAGAGTATTCAGAATCAGATTGCAGTATGAAGAACGACTATCAGGTTTGGTTGAAATATAACACCACCCATTTGTGGGCTTAGTGAGGTTTTCTTGCAACCCCGACCACGTTCGTCCTTCTTTCGCGAACTCTGTTGTCTGCAAAGAAGTGACAGGTTTAAACAAACATACTTCCCAGAAGCGCACCAACGGTTCACAGACGACAAGCACACACAATCATTTCTAGGGTTGGCATGAAAAAACGGTTTTTTTGAAAAAATAATGAAAAAAAGAAAAACGGGTTTTCGGTTTTTTCTTACAAAATTAAAGAACCGGTTTTCAACCTTAAGATTTTTTTGGAAGTTTTGATAGTTGAAGACTACTGGCCGATGATATTGCATAATTGCATTTTGCAAAAGTCAAAAAATAAAACTGTGTCAAACTCCTTCGCTAAAAACACTGATTTCAACTGCATTTCTGATTGGTTCCGGAGGGTCAAGTTATGGAAACTGTGTGCTGAGAAAACTTGAAAAAAAACAGTTTTAAAAGGAAAATAAAACTTTTTTTTCTGGCAATATAGAAAATCGGTTTTTATCATCCCTAATCATTTCCAATTTCAGTGCAGTGCAAAACCGCACGTCAAAACTCATCGCTCAATATTGATTCTAATGTACTGAACTGCGCATCTACCACATCCAGTTGTCTGCTTCTTTGCTAACTGTTAGGATGAACACAGCAAAATGCTGTTTAGATGGATGCATTCTAAATTGACCAGTTTTGTTAGAAAAATGCCGAAAGTATGAGAAATCCTCTCAAAAACTCTCTGAAAATTTTACGAACTGTGATAGATTTTACTAAAATTGGTAGATGCCAATGAATATGATAATCTGTTTAAGCTGCAAATCTTGAAATCGCATTCCACCATACAACAATAGACAAGCAGTTTCGATAGGCAGCTACAACGAAAAGCAACACAGGGTTCCGCCATAAAAAACAAGAACACAACAGTAACACATATCGGTTTACTTTTCGGCCTTCTAGCAACAACAACTGCCAAACTAAAAACATGCAAATCTGTCAGACATTTCTGAAGAGCACGTAGGCGCCAATCAGTGAGCGATTACTGTTCTCACATACCAAAACGTTGCGTTTTATGAATCAGCTGACCAAACCAAACAATTCCACATGCGAAAATATTTCTTTAAACCTGTCACTTTTTCGCAGAATTCCGAGCCCGCTAAACTTTGAATTAAATAAAAATGAACGGGAGTCAGGTTTGGTCGGAGACTCAAGAACCGCAATTGTGGCAAAGTAATCTCCTTTTTCTGACCCGATGGCGTTCTTTCTTCTTTCGCGGGCTCTCTAGTTATGCAAAAAAAGATGACAGGTTTAAAAAACACACCGTACCACAAGTGATCCATTCTGTCCACATTGGCTTCACCACACACCATCAGCTGCAGACGCAGTAAGATGACAACCAATCAGCAGCAAATCTCCCTTATACACCGCATTATATCATCAGCTAACCAGCCCATTTTATAGCCGCCCGTTCCGCCGACGGCGGCGCGCACGTATTTAGGGTCGGCCAAAAGTGTCACCGGTTTGAAGCCGGACGGAAAATACGGCCCGACGGGACCCAAGATCACGAACAGCAGCGACGACGTGCTGGCACCGATGCCGACATGACCCTGTAGTTGTAACGAGGGCGCTCTCGAACGTGCACCGGTAATTGAGACAGCAATACAGGGTACACGAACGTACAGTTGCCCAAATGAGAAACTTCGGGGCACACCACCACTTTGCCAATTTTTGGCCAAAAATACAACCAAAATTGGGTGAATCTTGTGAGCGGCAGGAACTAAGCTGCGATTTTACCGACCAGAGTATTCAAGGCTCTGATGTTAAATGAGGAGACCGAGCTGACATTGCGAAATCCTTGCCTAATGTTTGTGCTAATAACAATTTTTACCCAATTTGACTACATTTTTGCCCACAATACTGTATTTGGTACATGCGATAAATGCCGCAATTAGTAGTGTGCCCAGAAGTTGGACATTGTTGGATTTGAAGCAGTATCGGTATTTCAAAACAACTTCCAAAGTCTTATGTTTCCATTTTGCAGAGAACGAGCTGACCTATTGGTATGTCCAACATCGATATCGATCTTAAAAAAATTTACCCAAAATTTTTTTCTCATGCCCGTTCATCGCAAAATGTCCGTAAACAAGACAAATTTTTCGGTGGTTACGTTTTTGATTACGGCATTACCATCATGTTAAAACAGAACGGGGATGCGAAAAAACACGATAATACAAAGGGCGGATTTGGAATACGATAAAACAACGTTACAAGTAAAACTTAATCAAGTAATAATAAGTAAGAAAAAGTTCAAACAAACACAAGCAAAAAGAAACAGACGGTTAATAAAACACGCGCGCACATGTAACATGTTAGCTGGGTGGCAGAAACATGCAAGAACAAAAAACGGTTGGCACACAACACAAAGAAACAACCAACAACGCAAAAGACGCCAACAAAGCCTCCCATTGCACACACTAAAACACACAATTCATTATTTTGGTGCAAGAAAAAAGCCTGCCAGTGCAAAAAAGTGCAACTACCTCACTGTCAGATGCACAACTTCTGGGTAATGGAGTACGGTTTCTGTTAATCTGTGTTTTTAGTGTTCATGGGCTGCAACAGCCACAGAACAACATTTGCTGGTGAAGATGTGGCAATAAAAATCGGAACAAATATTGACCGCATGCGCTACCGTGACAATCTGTGACATAGGCACATGAGCCCGTGTCGAGATCAGATGCGGTAAAAAACCGTAAGCTCCATAAACCTAGAACGTTCACATCCATCCATAACCCTGCCCCCCCCCCCTCCCTAAAACCGACCATCCCATTTTATAGCACCCCGTTCCACCGACGGCGGCACGCACGTAACGCGGATCGGCCAATAGTGTCACCGGTTTGAAGCCGGACGGAAAATACGGCCCGACGGGGCCTAACAGCACGAAGATCAGAGCTTCGTGGCTGTCCGAGACGCCGATGAACGGCTGAAAATGGTTGCAGACACAAGGAAGACGGTTCGTTGAAAAACCGCTGAAAAAAGTGAGTTTTTGGACAAGAGTTTAGGTGCGTTGTTCAGTTGTGGACTGATTTGTGGTTTTTTGGTGCAACAAAACACTCAAAACGGGATTGTTGGTGTAGAAACAAACAAGTGACGGTTCGCATAGTTGGTGGCGGAAAGGCATTGAAAAGTGAATATTCAGTGAGAAACGTCTTGCATCGATCAAAGAGAATATCATGTCACAGAAAGAGAACAGGAAAGCCAATGTGAAACAGTGAAAATGTGCAGAGAAAAAGACGACTGTTCAAACCAGTTCAAAAAAACAAGGCACTCGAACACTCAAACTAAAAAACGGAAACTGCAAATGAAGCAAAGACACAAAGAGCAAGTAGACGACGCAAATAAAAAAATGCCACAAGAAAGAAACGACAAAGATACAAAGCAGCAACGCAAGTTGCAATCTTGCAACTGATTGAACATGCATAACATAACGCAACTGAAAAACCGGAACAAAAAAGCAAAAACAACAAACAAAAAAACTGTTTAAAAGGTCGTTCCGGTCGGCCGAACAAAAAACGACATCCGATCTCAACAAGGAGGCGTCAACGCAACAGCGAACAACACATTCAGGCGTCAACTGGCCACTTACGCGCCCATTTTGAATTCGCCGCAGCCGCCCGGCCACGCGCGACAATACGCCGGATTCGCGTACAACGTCACCGGCTTCCAGCCGGTCGCAAAAAACGGTCCGGCCGGACCGGTCACCACGAAACACTCGGCTGTGTCGCCGTAGTATACTCCGAGATGACCCTAACGTTTATTGGCGACGGTTGATTGGGGCAAAACAAAGGAGGTTTTTGCAAAAAAACTACCCTTAAATACTGATAACTGAATGAAACTAATAGACGAGAAGCAAATAACAGCTCCGGCCGGTCGCAAAACACGGTCCGGTCGCCCACAAAACGCTGGCTACCGTAAACACCGTGATGACGACCCTAATTCTATCATCGGACTGATTTGGGTAAAAAGGAAATCTGAATTTAGATTCAAAAAAATGGACGGGGTGAACAAAAGAAGGGCAGCAAAAATATATAAAATTTCACAATAGTTTTCACAAACTACGATCCGTGAAAACACTGCGATGTGGAGGACCTTGAATTATGGTCGAGCAGATTTGGGTGAAATAGGCAGTTATGAAAAGTGCTCTAAAATGCCAATAGCTGACCAAACTGAAAAATGGGGAGCTAAAACATAAATTTTATGTGGATCAAAAACTACGGCATTGTCCGGTCACAAAAAAAGAAACACTTCATGCTTTGTTGTGGTGTCCTAATTTTCTACGGGATTTATTTGGGTAAAAAGGAAACTTTTGAAAACCGTGTGTTTATCCAACAAACTAACGATGGGAACTGAAAAAACTGATTGGACTTAGTTGAAAAAAAAACTAATTGCAAGTCTACGTTTTTAAACCCCTACCAAACAAAAAAAGCACCCAAAGCAAGATGCAAAAGTGGACAAACGAGTAAAAAGAAACACGAAACTACTTTATCAAGTAAAGATCCCGAACAAGCAGTTTGCGTGCTTATGGTATACAAGAAACAGAACAGAAAAAAAACAAATCCAAATCCGCAGAACTTTCAAGTACTCAAACTCTGAACCTAAAAGTGGTCTGAAAAAAGGTTAAAAGGAAACAAAAACCTGCTGACTGAAAAGAGTTTTTATCCGGAACAATTTTCAAGAGAGTGCAATGATTGAGTACAATGGAGTACCAAAAAACTTTCAGTTTGAATGAAACACAGAAATCGGACAGCAGAAAATTAGATTTCACAGCTTCAAACAAAGTACAAAACCAACAACAAAACATCTGAATAACTTCCATTAAACAACATTAATGTGAACTAAAAAAGAACAAGGCAGATTGGGATCAGCTCACACGCTAAGTTGCCGTCCATTACAAACAACCGTAGTTTGCTACCGGTTCGGTGTTTTGTAGCAATTGCAGGGAGCTGCATTTTGTTTGTTTAAACCTGTCGTCACTTTTGTCTCAAAACACAGAGGTCGAGAAGAATGAAAGAACAAGATCGGAACTGCAAGAAAGCATATTTAGCCACAAAATGGGCTGTTGGATTTTTCAACCAAACCCGATACATTCGTTCTTCTAATTGTCATTCAAAGTTTCGCAAGCTCTGTGTTTTGCAAAAAAGTGACCGGTTAAACAAACATACTTTATCATCCAACAAAGAAATGGGCTGAAAAACGCACCTCGGTTCCAATCATGGTCGGTCGTATGTACAGAGAACTGGAGGTGGAATATGGTACCCATTCTTGGTCGATTCTGATTAATTCACTGATACAGCGCAGCATTTCGTCGCCGTCAAAAGTCTGAAGCACACAAGAGTTCGTTCACCTCTGAACACGGATTTAGTTTTTCGGTGTAAACACTTTAACTGTGGTTTTTTTCCGTTTATTGGGTTGCGTCATGAAAAGAATTTCGTGAAATTCTTATTCTGAAACAAACAAAAGCTGTTCAGGCGCAGAAGAGGAAAAACTCGTAAATTACTTGCAGCAAGCGAACTCATCGATTGCATTTTCAGACTACTTTTTATGGCTGCCAACAGCTTATCAGTGCTTGGAAGCAATGGAAGAGAAACGACAGCGAACTAAAAAAACGAGAAGAAAAACTGAAATTCACCAACCGGCAGCGCAGATCGCTTTGCGGTGCGGTTCATACGTGCGATGTTCAGGTCAGGTCGAAATATGCGAATCCTGTTGTCGACACCTCGATACGCTTTCATGCCCTCGAACAACTGAAAGATTAGACCCTTTTCAAATGCAGCACGCTGATTGGATGCATATAACCGACGCAATAATTGTAACCGACCAATCTATCTAGCTAACACACGTGCACAGAAAAGCACCGCTGCTTTATGGCCGCAAACACTCCAAGAATCAGATTGACGTGGAAACCAGCCAACGCAAGCTTACCAGCTTGTGTTTGTTAAGGTAATAAAACGGTAAGAAACCAGAAAAACCATAGTTATTTTATTCTACAAACTTTTAAAGCCATATTTTAGGGTAAAATTGGCTATACAAAAATACCTCAAGTTATGGGTATAAACCGAAGTGTCAAAATGTGCATATCGCCTATGAAGCACAGTTATAACATCAGCCAAACAAACGTGTCAAATAGTCAGTGAACATTTTTGAATTTGTAAATAACTGATTGGATGCAGTTGATCAGTTTTGTGTTCAAGTAAAAAAAAGCCAGGAGTTCCAGTTACTGTTCAGTGAGGCAGATTCTGTTTTACTTGATGACAACACATCGAAATCAGTTTAGCATCGGCTTTGTTTGATGCTAAACTGAGAGTTCAGTGCATCAATTTTCACCAGTAAAACATCCATGAAACTATTTTGCATTACCGTCAAAAAGACAATGGAAAAACATACTGCCTGAATAAAAAAATGCACCACACTAAACTTCAATTCAAACAATTATTGGAATAATTTTCTCTGACACGCATTATTTTACCTGACAAGAAAAACAAAAAAAGAACTGTGCTCGTTTTCTCTCCTCCAACCCCCCCCCACCTCAATGGCATAGTGCAACACTTTGGCGCCCGGGTGTAGACTGAGATTGTGCAGTGGCGAGATTTTCGGTCGACTCCAGCCTTTGATTGAGCTCCATTCAATCTGAAGAAAAAAACGACAGATCGTATTGCATGTTTTTTTAATTATTTTGGAATTTGAGGCAATTCTTTTAGAAATTAGCATTTTAATTCAAATTCTTCCAATAAAATGCTGATTTGAGCATCGCTGTGAAGAAGGACAAATCAGCGAACGCGAAAAACAGAACAAAAAAGGGTGGGACAGATGGAAAGTCGGATGTTTTTGCGTTGTTTCTTGACTCGTGTCCATTGACATCTACACTCACAAAAGGTGACGTGAAAAAAGGGCGGCGCATTGCCGCGCAACAGCCGGCTTGTGCAAGAGCGTGCAGTGAAAAACGAGACAAAACAACAACAAAAAAACAATTTTAGAATGGTAGGAATCATCAGAGACGCACTTCAAGCATGTGATCAGAGAAATGATGGCCGAACACCAATTTATCCGGGTCCGGTTTCGGTTGCAGCCGAGCGGAGTCTGCCTGTTCAATATCAAGATCGGCGCTCTGAAAAATTAAAAAAAAATATCGTTGTGTTCATGGCATAAAGTACGGTTGGGTTGGCAGGCTTTGAGATATCCCGCTCAGTTAAAACGCGCTTTGAAATTGGATGTTGTCAGACGTTGCCGGAACTTTACTAAACCTAATCGTAAATCCTAAAGCCTGATCCTGAGCCAAACCTGTTCCAAAGCTAATTCTAATTTCAAGTCTTTCCCAGAAAGAAATGTTGAAAACAACTTGGCGTAAAAAACAGTTTTAGTTGTGGCCGGAGTGTGTGCGTGCACGCACGTTAGTGGATGTCATGTCATGAGCAATGAGCATTGTTGATGTGGTGTTTGTGATTATCACGATATAACTGTGTGATAAAGAACTATGTCATTTTTGTTATCACTTTTGATTGGGGTGTCCCCCAACGCCCAACCAGATTGACCCCCCAAATTTCGGCTTGCCCCCTGTGCGAAATCGCCAAAAATGGGGCTCGGGTTCCTGATTACTCGATTCCTGATCACTGGAACAAAAAGGCGTATTGATAAAACAAAACCACAGACCTGCACCAGACCAGACCCGATAGAAACTGTGTCATGAAACGGCAGACCCGATGTCGGGTCGAGTCCACTCCAGACCAGAAATCCGTTGATAAAACTACAGAACCGACCCGATGTAATTGGAAAACTGCTCAAAATTTGAAAAAATTCAAGAAATAAAATTGGCCAAATATCGACAAAACTCGCGCTCAATGGCAGTTCAAAATTAAAAATACAGGCTGGCGCTGGCTCGGCTGGATCTTTTTGACCTTGAAAGAAAACCCAAACTAAAAATATAAAAAAAACAGAAAACAACTCACAAGAAATGTGTCCGTATTCGGTTTGCTGCTGCTGCTGCTCGCACAGCGTTTCGCAACGGAGCCACCGGTCTTTTGGAAATGACGCGACGGCGGCGGCAGAATCGCAGACAGCACGAAACGCTTGACGGCCACGGCCGCCATTTTCGTCTTCCTTCCGTTTTTTTTCTTTCAATGCGGATATGCAACAAACAAATTCGATTCGATCCGAAATCCGACGACAGTCGCCGTCGTCACCGTTTGATTTTGTGTTTTTTTGGTAGGGTAGAGTATCGCTTCTGAAACGTTTGTGTTTGCTGCTGTGTATGTGCATAGATGGAAAAATAAAAAGAGAGCTTTTAATTTTAAAGGAAAACCTGACCAGATGATTAGATGAACAAGAGTCGGTTTGGTTTGCTTTTGTACCGGTCGTACCACCCACCGGCACAAAAAGAAAAAAACATGCACAAAAGAAAAACATCCAATGAACGATGAACTGTTAAGCGGTGCTACAGCTAAGCTACTTTGAGCAAATTCAGCTTCGGGAATGGGAAACAACTTTTTTTAAATTGAAAATGATAAACATTTCAAATACAGTCGCAAAACTCATTGAAAAACTTACGCATAAAGAAAGAAACAAATTGCGGGCCAACGGGCGGGCTGACGCAGAAAAACAATTGGAAAAAGAGGCGCAAACGAGAATTGACAACAAATACAAGATGCTGAAAAAATAGTCACTCGACCGCTATGGAAGTCGTTTATCATCAAAGATTGTTCTCTTTTTTGTTTTGAAATCACACCCACGTGACAGCGAAAACAACACAGATTGACGGGTTACTGAAAGAACAACAAAACTGACGTCAATAAAACACAGAAACGACGAACACGGCAAAAGAATAAACAGAACACGGAGCGGTGCACATACTAAAACGAAAAAAACTGTTGTGACATGTCACGGGTGGAAAAAAGTTTTGGCTTTATCTCAATAACGCATACTGTTAGAATGCAAAACCACGTGGCTCAGAAGGACGCACGAAAACATCCGCTACACGCGTTTAGAGCTGGCAAAAGCGATCAATAAGTTTCAGCGAGTATATAGATGGTGTGCCATCTGCGCCAATAAACCCGTAAATGTTATTCATTTAAACTGGGAAACCCTTTAGTTTGCTCCAGCACGATTTTATTTCCCCGTGTTTTTATTTCCCCGTACGGGGATTTAACCATGGTGCTAAATCCCCGTACGGGGAATGGACCATGGTTTTAATGAATGCACCTGGCGACCGACTGAAGTTCAGGCGCTGATTGCTTTTGGGTTGCACCAGTGCAAGATCTTCTAGATTTTTTGGTTACATGTCAACTTTTTACAGTTTAGGACCAGTTTTTTCAAGACCTTTGTTTCTGGGCGGTGAAACAGGATTAAAAAAACTCAAAGCGCAAACAAACATAACCACACTGGTATATAAACGCGGAAATGAAAAAAATGAAAGAGCGTTGTGCGCTTGAAATTGCATTTCTGGAAAAAAAATCAAACACGATACAAAACTCGACTTTAGAAAGTGAAAAAAATTATGCGCACACGTTTTTAAGCAGACCACGTGTTTGAAATAAACATGCGTGGAAACGAAAAAAAAAGAAAACAGCAAGTATAGATAACACGCGTAATAATGGTAAATCTTGAACTTTGTAAACTTCCTGAACTATGAAACTGAAAAGTTTTTGACAGAGAAAAAAAATCAAGGGCGTGAACAATAAAAAATTTTATTCACAGCGCACACACGTGAACGAAACTGCTGCCAAAACCCATGCATGACGTATGTCTGACAGAATGCACTGTGCGTTGTAGACTTTTGTATGTACTGTTATTTCCACTGCAGATGACGAATTCGCAACATGATCTGATGCAATAAATTCACGACATTTCATGATGCATCACATACTTTCTGTTTCATCTACCAAAAGTGTGGAATTTTCTCAGAAAAATATTATCAATTTTTAGGTTCTGCGACTCAATTTGTTTGCAGACGTACTTGAAAAGAAACTAGTTTCAATCTTCATGCAGCAATTCAAAATCGCCCAACGGACTCGGCCCTACTCAGAGTACTCGAATCACTTTAAAATTTTGAATTCCCGCGTCATGCATGAAACTGTTTAGCTATACCGTAAAGACTTGCATATAAGGTTCCTCCCACTTATAAGACCCCCACCCAAAAGTGGGCGGAGTGTCACACGGCGGGAAACCAAAAAATTCAAAATTTTGACTTGGTCGAAATCCTACCCCGTTTATAAAGCCCGGAATTCCTAATGTTTGCTTTATAAGACCTCCTCCCACTCATAAGGTTGTCACACAAAATTCCACTTTTTTCAGAAAATTTTGATTTTCAAATTTATATAAGGAGACCTTATATGCAAGACTTTACGGTATCTACGCGCGCATTGAGTCTCGAGACCAAAATGAAGGTTAATATGTGCTATTCCAGTGTCAAGCTTTCAGAGCTTGTATTTTTTAGAAAATATATTAAAAAACATAATACCCTGCTTGCTTAGTTGTTTTGGTCTGGAGGTATAAGGGTGCCAAAAAAACACTCAGGTGGAAACAAAATAATTCGGTGTTGAGATTCCGATCATACAAAATTTTGCTGTTAACGCTCAATGACTAAAATCTCACATTACATTAGTTTCAAATTCGTATGACACGCTAAAACTTTCATCTAAAAGTGCAACTTGCTACTCATACAGGACATGTTTCACATGGGTTGGATGATAAGAAATCAGTTGTAAATGTTGGCTCACACGATCACCTTGTCTCGTTTCACCTTCTTTCCTACAACTGCGGGGTAGCACCTTTAGAACTTTCTATTAGTTTCCACTTTTGGCTCATTTTTTATAGCGTCTGATCGCACTGCAAAATTTGCGACATTTGTGGGATGTTGACTTTCGCGTAAATCACCTAAGAGTAGTTTAGCGTTGAAAGATTACATTCATTTCTAATTTTTTTCGCTCTCCCGCCGACAGAAGCAGGTAAACAAAACCATGCGTCTTTCAGCCAAAGTGACTTTTTGTCTGAATGTTAAAAAAACAGTGCACTATAAAAGTTAAGCGGCATTCATGAAGCAGTATTCAGTGACGCGTAAATGCGTTCATGGAATGCTGGTTCATGAATGCCGCTTGAAAGAGCAAAAAAACGACTGAAAAAGTGTGAATGAAAAGGTTAAAAAAGCAAAAAAAAACAATTAGGGGAACTTTGCAAACACCAATCGAACAAAAACGAACAACGTTTCATTATATAGAAGCAGAGAAAGAAAGAAGAAAAGACAAGAAATGACAAAACAAGGTGTTTGAAATATAGATCATCAATTATGCAAATTCCGTTACAGTTGTCAGACGTTTTTACACATTTGGACGGCAAACGACACAGTCAAATCAGGAAGGAATTCTACATGGTGAACGTGCTAAAAATGACCTAAATTGAATAGTTACGATAGAAATTTATGTTTGTTCTAAATGGGCGTTCTAAATTGTAATCCAATTTAGTCATAAAATACCGCTGAATGAAGCGGAAGGCTTTGTGAAAACTAGTTTGAACGGTTAATTTTACTGTCTTTTCATATTTTTGTGAAATAAAAAAGCGTTTCCTTAAAAAATATGCGTTCGAATCGATTTGACCCACCGGCAAAACAAACAAACACGGAACAAAATAATCCCATTAATCGCATGTTCAGCTTTGCGATAATGTAGATAAATAGCCGAACGAAACAACAAACAAATATAAACAAACTGCAAAGAAAACTATAATCGTCAATCGTCATACAAAATCGGATTCTGCGTTGAAACAATCCTATTTTGAAAAGAGTGAAGTTGCCACGCCATTATGAAACCAATTTATGCGAGCGATGCTTCAGTTTCAGTGTGTTTTTAATTTGTCCTAATCACGAGCGAGCACATCCTGTGTGTGTTTGTTCATTTCGAGTCATTTCACGGCACCCCGGAAACCGAGCCCGCGGGGAAATCAACGCGTTGCCGCACTGCTTGTGTGTGGCCTCAGACCCTGAAACGAAAGCAAGCACACACTGAAATCCAACCTAAACTCTCAACTTAAACTACTTTCTCGCCTTATTTATGACACGTCGTCAAAATGAAAGTAATAATGTGATTTTCTGGAAAGCAAACTTGAAAGAAAGTCAAGGATGGCTGACAAGTTGCAGACAGATTTTGAAGCGCGCGAACTAAAACTAACGTGTGATTCATTGACTTTGTGAGGATAACGTACATACAATGTATGCCCCTTACGTAATTGCTTCTTTATTGAAGGAAGGAACTTTCATTTTAATTCAAATAAAAATGGAAATCTTCATATCTGACGGAAAACAGAAACAGTTGGAACAAACCAACAGCCAGCAATGTGCGGAATGGTCATGGAAACTTTTTACAGGATTCAAGGAGCGCGCAAAATTTGAATGAAAAAAGACTTTCAGAATTGCGTTTCAAATCATTGTGTTTTTTAAAATTCATTAATTTATTCGTGCTGTTCTGTTCGTTCTTTGTCCTTTGCTTCCACACACGATTGGGAAATAATAGTTGGCATTCTTGAAAAAGACAACTCCTGGTCTGCGACTAATCGCCTTGAATGCCTCATTTATTCGGCCATACTGCTATATTACCAAGTTGAAGTAGGCAATGATTATACGCTAATACTGTAACGAATTAACGAATTATAACAAGTTTAAAAGTATATTTGACGCCTTTCTGGCCATTTCCATGATTACTAAACTGTATGCCCGAATAAGCCAGTTTCTTTTCCGCAGAGTAACACGAGCGCACAATTGAGTGAAAAATGGAATTATCGACTTGGGAGGATTTATGCACAAATGGGGTTTTGATCCTTCACATCCAAATTAACAAAGAACTGAACTGAACGAAAAAGTGAACTGGACAATCAATGGTTTTACCAGCGTGCCCATCTGGATTGGTTGTACCGATTGCACAGTAGCAATTTTGAAATTGTCTGAAAAGCCCAGTCATAAAAGCCGTGTCGTGGTTTTGTCAAAAAAAATTCAAAAAACCACTCAAAAGCCAAACTTGCACTGCAAGCAGTCTGAGCAAAAAACCATCATTTTCACTTTACTTACACACAGGACGTTGTTTTCCGAAAAAAATACAGGAAACGGCTGCCAGGCCAGATAACAGCTGCTTCCTTTATCCTTTGTTTTTGTGGTGTTCGACAATTTGGATTCGCTTGTGTGTGGTTGAAACATACATTCATTTTCTGAACATAGAAACACAAACATAAAAAATCCAACAGGACAAAAAGCGTGACAGACACGCCAATTTGCTTTTAACTGCCACTTCTACCGCTCCTATCTATATATGCAACACGTTTTGACTCTAAAAAGAGACTGTTGCCAACGCCAGCTAGTCATTTAGCGTTGAGCGAAAATGCGACCGTGAGTTGAGCTGAGTTGACTTGAAAAATCAGGAATATATTTTTTGATGTGATAGACAATTTTGAATTGCAACTTTTTTTAAAGTGGGTTTCACATTTTACTCTCTCAACTTACGTTGTGATATTCGTTGTGATATACAGTATGGACACCTACAAAATCATACGTTGTGATTGTGAAATTATTGTTTTAATTTGGTAGTGATTGAAATTGGTTTTGTTTCTGCGTCTGCAAACACATTCAGTCGTACAACCTAAAAACCAACGAAATTGTTAAATGATATCTTGATTAGACGATCTCAGTGGTTGTGGTGTGGTTTGTTTGTTTTTTTCTCAGTTGTTTTTGGTTCTTCGCTTCACTTCCCCACTTTCGCCAGTCATTTTTCTGTAGAAAACATGCATTCTGGGATTTTTTTCTCTACCCACCCCTCCTCACGTTTAATGTATGCCAAGTTAACTTATCGATTTCTGAAACACACTGGTATAGCGCCACAGCGGTTTTGCCCGTGTTTCACGCACATTTCTATAATGGCACTTTTTCATAGAAGTAATGTTTCAAAATCCGCATAAAAGACCGAATGTGCGAGCAACTTCTTTAACGTGTTTTTTCTCGTTGCAGCAATAGCGCAGCGGTATCGCTCCCGCTTAGGAGGGCGGGGTCCTTAGGGGAACGGATCCCATCGTTGCTAGAAAACTTTTAAATTTTTTTATTGTTTTCGGTCAAACTTCGTGCTTGTCAGCAAGCTGCGTTCCCCTGACCTATTCCTGACTTCATAAATGAACGAAATTGCCGAGTAAACATGGCATTTTTTCAAGATGTAAGGAGCGCGCGGAATTTGAATGACAGAAAAACTAGTTTCTAAAAGCCAATTGTGCATCAAATTAATCGGTTTTTCAAATCTGCGACCAATTCCGCCGTGATAGCGAATGCAAGAACTGTTTTATTTACTCGGCCATACTAGTTGGGGAAGTGTCCCGTGACACCCAATCTACCCCCAAAACCTGGGATGCCTCGTAGGCACCCCCACCCCGCTTCACGACTTGGCACCCCCTGCTAAATGTCCATATAATCACAATTTGTTGTTCAAATCAAACACCATTTTTTGTTTAAAAATCACAAAGTTTTGTTAAAAAAGATGTTTTTTTCGCTTTGCATCTGCATAATTTAAGGAAAATGTGAGGTTATTAGTGTTTACAAACAACTATTTTAGCGATTCTTTTGCAGCATTTTAGCGTTTTCATTGCAAATTTGCAATAAAAACTGCAGGGGGTGGAGTTTCCGGTACGTCCCCTTGCAATCAACCGAATGAGGGGGTTCCACTTATTCCGTAGGTACATCCCAGCTAAAAATGTGGTACCATTTCTGGTGCGTGTTTTTTCTCTTCGTTTCCAAAATTCAGACTTAGGTGTTTTCTTGAAGAGCGGGCCCTTGTCATGTGCCAGATAGCAAAGCTGGCTAAAACTAAGTGTCTTGGGGGAGAAGGGGGCAAACAGAGGATGCGGACTTTGCCGCCACAGTGAACAGGGATTTTGGAACACAGCCAAATTTTGGTTATTTTTAAAGAGAAACTACTAAAAACAACTCATTGTTAAATTACACGTCAAAATTGTCAAGTTTTACTGGTGAATACGTATTTTTCTTTCTACAGTCCATCTGGAAAATATATGCAACATGACGTAATGACCAACCAATAAGCGCTGAGATTTGCTCATGACCAACCAATCAGCGCTGAGATTGCTCATGACTAACCAATCAGCGCTGAGAATTGCTATGACCAACCAATCAGCTAGTTGCATAAATTAGCGAGATGGACTGTATGAAATGGACAAAATTTTTGTAAAACACGATTTGCGCTCTGATAGTTTTACGGATCGGTCTTTTGAAAATAACTTAGCTGAACTCAGCTCGACGAGACGTTTCCAACGAACCTGACTTGCAGAAAAAAATTTAAAATTTTTAATGAAAAAAAGCCGGATTTTCCCCAACCCTTCTTGGGCTAGTTTGAATTGCCACATAGTGAATGAAATTGGTTTTGTTTCTGCGTCTGCAAACGCATTCAGTCGTACAACCTAAAAACCAACGAAATTGTCAAATGATATCTTGACTAGACGATCTCAGTGGTTGTGGTGTGGTTTGTTTGTTTGTTTCTCAGTTGTTTTTGGTTCTTCGCTTCACTTCCCCACTTTCGCCAGTCATTTTTCTGTAGAAAACATGCATTCTGGGATTTTTTTCTCTACCCACCCCTCCTCACGTTTAATGTGTGCCAAGTTAACTTATCGATTTCGGAAACACACTGGTATAGCGCCACAGCGGTTTTGCCCGTGTTTCACGCACATTTCTATAATGGCACTTTTTCATAGAAGTAATGTTTCAAAATCCGCATAAAAGACCGAATGTGCGAGCAACTTTTTTAACGCGTTTTTTCTCGTTGCAGCCATAGCGCAGCGGTATCGCTCCCGCTTAGGAGGGCAGGGGCCTTAGGAGAACGGATCCCATCGTTGCTAGAAAACTTTTAAACTTTTTTACTTTTTTCGGTCAAACTTCGTGCTTGTCAGCAAGCTGCGTTCCCCTGACCTATTCCTGACTTCATAAATGAACGAAATAGCCGAGTAAACATGGCATTTTTTCAAGATGTAAGGAGAGCGCGGAATTTGAATAAAAGAAAAAAAGTTTCTAAAAGCCAATTGTGCATCAAATTAATCGGTTTTTCAAATCTGCGACCAATTCCGCCGTGATGGCGAATATAAGAACTGCTTTATTTACTCGGCTATACTAGTTGGGGAGGTGTCCCGTGACACCCAATCTACCCCCAAAACCTGGGATGCCTCGTAGGCACCCCCACCCCGCTTCACGACTTGGCACCCCCTGCCAAAATGTCCATATAATCACAATTTGTTGTTCAAACACCATTTTTTGTTTAAAAATCACAAAGTTTTGTTAAAAAAGATGTTTTTTTTGCTTTGCATCTGCATAATTTAAGGAAAATGTGAGGTTATTAGTGTTTACAAACAACTATTTTAGCGATTTTTTGCAACATTTTAGCGTTTTCATTGCAAATTTGCAATAAAAACTGCAGGGGGCGGAGGTTCCGGTACATCCCCTTGCAATCAACCGGATGAGGGGTTCCACTTATTCTTCACCCCGTAGGTACATCCCAGCTAAAAATGTGGTACCATTTCTGGTGCGTGTTTTTTCTCTTCGTTTCCAAAATTCAGACTTAGGTGTTTTCTTGAAGAGCGGGCCCTTGTCATGTGCCAGATAGCAAAGCTGGCTAAAACTAAGTGTCTTGGGGGAGAAGGGGGCAAACAGAGGATGCGGACTTTGCCACCACAGTGAACGGGATTTTGGAACACAGCCAAATTTTGGTTATTTTTAAAGAGAAACTACTAAGAACAACTCACGTCAAAAATTGTCCAGTTTTGCTGGTGAATACGTATTTTTCTTTCCACAGTCCATCTGGAAAATATATGCAACATGACGTAATGACCAACCAATAAGCGCTGAGATTTGCTCATGACCAACCAATCAGCGCTGAGATTGCTCATGACTAACCAATCAGCGCTGAGAATTGCTATGACCAACCAATCAGCTAGTTGCATAAATTAGCGAGATAGACTGTATGAAATGGACAAAATTTGTTAAATTGTTAAATGATATCTTGATTAGACGATCTCAGTGGTTGTGGTGTGGTTTGTTTTTTTTCGCAGTTGTTTTTGGTTCTTCGCTTCACTTCCCCACTTTCGCCAGTCATTTTTCTGTAGAAAACATGCATTCTGGGATTTTTTTCTCTACCCACCCCTCCTCACGTTTAATGTATGCCAAGTTAACTTATCGATTTCGGAAACACACTGGTATAGCGCCACAGCGGTTTTGCCCGTGTTTCACGCACATTTCTATAATGGCACTTTTTCATAGAAGTAATGTTTCAAAATCCGCATAAAAGACCGAATGTGCGAGCAACTTTTTTAACGCGTTTTTTCTCGTTGCAGCCATAGCGCAGCGGTATCGCTCCCGCTTAGGAGGGCAGGGGCCTTAGGAGAACGGATCCCATCGTTGCTAGAAAACTTTTAAACTTTTTTATTTTTTTCGGTCAAACTTCGTGCTTGTCAGCAAGCTGCGTTCCCCTGACCTATTCCTGACTTCATAAATGAACGAAATAGCCGAGTAAACATGGCATTTTTTCAAGATGTAAGGAGAGCGCGGAATTTGAATGAAAGAAAAAAAGTTTCTAAAAGCCAATTGTGCATCAAATTAATCGGTTTTTCAAATATGCGACCAATTCCGCCGTGATGGCGAATACAAGAACTGCTTTATTTACTCGGCCATACTAGTTGGGGAGGTGTCCCGTGACACCCAATCTACCCCCAAAACCTGGGATGCCTCGTAGGCACCCCCACCCCGCTTCACGACTTGGCACCCCCTGCCAAAATGTCCATATAATCACAATTTGTTGTTCAAACACCATTTTTTGTTTAAAAATCACAAAGTTTTGTTAAAAAAGATGTTTTTTTTGCTTTGCATCTGCATAATTTAAGGAAAATGTGAGGTTATTAGTGTTTACAAACAACTATTTTAGCGATTTTTTGCAACATTTTAGCGTTTTCATTGCAAATTTGCAATAAAAACTGCAGGGGGCGGAGGTTCCGGTACATCCCCTTGCAATCAACCGGATGAGGGGGTTCCATTTATTCTTCACCCCGTAGGTACATCCCAGCTAAAAATGTGGTCCAATTTCTGGTGCGTGTTTTTTCTCTTCGTTTCCAAAATTCAGACTTAGGTGTTTTCTTGAAGAGCGGGCCCTTGTCATGTGCCAGATAGCAAAGCTGGCTAAAACTAAGTGTCTTGGGGAGAAGGGGGCAAACAGAGGATGCGGACTTTGCCACCACAGTGAACGGGATTTTGGAACACAGCCAAATTTTGGTTATTTTTAAAGAGAAACTACTAAGAACAACTCACGTCAAAAATTGTCCAGTTTTGCTGGTGAATACGTATTTTTCTTTCCACAGTCCATCTGGAAAATATATGCAACATGACGTAATGACCAACCAATAAGCGCTGAGATTTGCTCATGACCAACCAATCAGCGCTGAGATTGCTCATGACTAACCAATCAGCGCTGAGAATTGCTATGACCAACCAATCAGCTAGTTGCATAAATTAGCGAGATAGACTGTATGAAATGGACAAAATTTTTGTAAAACACGATTTGCGCTCTGATAGTTTTACGGATCGGTCTTTTGAAAATAACTTAGCTGAACTCAGCTCTACGAGACGTTTCCATGGGAAATCGATAACATGAGCAGCCAATACGAGCCCAGAACTGCACGAACCTGACTTGCAGGAAAAAATGTAAATTTATTAATGAAAAAGCCGGATTTTCCCCAACCCTTCTTGGGCTAGTTTGAATTGCCACATAGTGAATGAAATTGGTTTTGTTTCTGCGTCTGCAAACGCATTCAGTCGTACAACCTAAAAACCAACGAAATTGTTAAATGATATCTTGATTGGACGATCTCAGTGGTTGTGGTGTGGTTTGTTTTTTTTCGCAGTTGTTTTTGGTTCTTCGCTTCACTTCCCCACTTTCGCCAGTCATTTTTCTGTAGAAAACATGCATTCTGGGATTTTTTTCTCTACCCACCCCTCCTCACGTTTAATGTATGCCAAGTTAACTTATCGATTTCGGAAACACACTGGTATAGCGCCACAGCGGTTTTGCCCGTGTTTCACGCACATTTCTATAATGGCACTTTTTCATAGAAGTAATGTTTCAAAATCCGCATAAAAGACCGAATGTGCGAGCAACTTTTTTAACGCGTTTTTTCTCGTTGCAGCCATAGCGCAGCGGTATCGCTCCCGCTTAGGAGGGCAGGGGCCTTAGGAGAACGGATCCCATCGTTGCTAGAAAACTTTTAATCTTTTTTATTTTTTTCGGTCAAACTTCGTGCTTGTCAGCAAGCTGCGTTCCCCTGACCTATTCCTGACTTCATAAATGAACGAAATAGCCGAGTAAAGGCGCGTTTAGCAATTAGATTTTCGTGCGTACGCACGGAACGCACGTCGTTCTAAATGCGGGGCGCAAAACAGTCGTTTCGTTTACGCCAAAAAAAAAAACTTAAAACGGGCACCGGATTTAGAACGACTGAAGGGGCGGGGGGGGGGACGGAGAACTAAAGGGGGGGGAAAAAGTTGTGTGGTATGTCCGAACGTGCGGACGGACAAGCTTGCGTACGGGAATTAGAAAACGTGTAGCATCCGTCATACGACTGTCGTTCTAAATGCCGTGACCAAAAATAGTCCGTTCTGTTGCGGACAAAAATGCAAATGTCTGCCCTAGCAAATTTGAAAACGGGAATTTACAAATTTTATTTTTTAGTGGTCATCTCCCTTGCATTCCCTCCCCTTCCCCTACCCCCTTCCCCATTTTGCATTCAGTTTGTCGTCGCATTTTTATCACATGTGTTTTCAAGAAGCGCATGTAAAAATCTAAATTCTTTCAGTTTTGGTGATATACAAACTGAATTTGAACAAATTTTGATTTGGATCTTTCAAAAATGGAAAATGCTGACCCAAAATCTCCGCCGACGCCGATCAGTTCGCTCGACGAAGCGCAAGTGACAGAGAAGCTGATCGAAGCTGTCAGAAATTGCGACAACCTTGAATTCAACTCATGTTCTTCGGCAAATTGTCGCCGTAGGCGATGTCGCAATTTCAAATGCTAAATTCCAAAAGCTTTCTTGGAGCCAGCAGCCCCCTTCTCCGAAACCAGCAAGCAAACAAACAAACAAAAAAACAAAAAAACAAACAAACAAACAAACAAACAAACAAACAAACAAACAAACAAACAAACAAACAAACAAACAAACAAACAAACAAACAAACAAACAAACAAACAAACAAACAACGAAATACAACAGTTTCCAGTAGATTTCAGTTTTCTTTCTTTTCAAAACAGGCAAGTAGACCCACCAAATAAAACTGAGCATTTTTTTCCGTTGTCCCAACATCTAAAATACCTTAATTTTCAACTTAAAATTGACAGACACTGGAAAATATGAACTTTTCCGCACATCCGTCGAACGACTTTTTGCTGCCAGCAGCAAAAAGTCGTCCGACAGTCGTGCGCAAGAAATTCTAATTCGCGCGCGCATTTGTCTTTTTACGCACGGACAAACAGTCGTTCTAAATCCCGTGCGCAAAACAGTCGTGTCGGACAGACGTAAGTCACACGCACGAAATTCTAATTCGCGTGGGCACAAGTTTTTTTGCGTGCGCACGGACAACGTTCTAAATCACGCGCGCAAAACAGTCGTTACGTGCGAACGACAGTCGTGCGCACGAAATTCTAATTCGCGTAGCCATTTTTTACGTTCTGTCTCCGTGCGTACGCACGAAAATCTAATTGATAAACGCGCCTTAAACATGGCATTTTTTCAAGATGTAAGGAGAGCGCGGAATTTGAATGAAAGAAAAAAGAGTTTCTAAAAGCCAATTGTGCATCAAATTAATCGGTTTTTCAAATCTGCGACCAATTCCGCCGTGATGGCGAATACAAGAACTGCTTTATTTACTCGGCCATACTAGTTGGGGAGGTGTCCCGTGACACCCAATCTACCCCCAAAACCTGGGATGCCTCGTAGGCACCCCCACCCCGCTTCACGACTTGGCACCCCCTGCCAAAATGTCCATATAATCACAATTTGTTGTTCAAACACCATTTTTTGTTTAAAAATCACAAAGTTTTGTTAAAAAAGATGTTTTTTTTCGCTTTGCATCTGCATAATTTAAGGAAAATGTGCGGTTATTAGTGTTTACAAACAACTATTTTAGCGATTCTTTTGCAGCATTTTAGCGTTTTCATTGCAAATTTGCAATAAAAACTGCAGGGGGCGGAGGTTCCGTTACGTCCCCTTGCAAACAACCGGATGAGGGGTTCCACTTATTCTTCACCCCGTAGGCAGGGTGTTTCCTCCCACCCCCAAAATTTTTTGTTGCGATTTCAGGGGCTGAAACCGGGACCAAAGGGGGGTTTTCGGGTACGCTGAGTTCAAAAATTATATTTACAAGTTTGCTCGACGCTTCTACTGTGCCATAAACGCGTATGCCGTGGGGATGAGGAGGTAAAATTCCTTGATAATCAATTTTAAATGAAAAAACGCGCCACAAGGAACCTGAAATCTTGTTACAAATACAAATCGAGGTCGCTGAGTCCGAATATGACGTTTATTTTTTCATACGAATTACTCCGCGCCCTAAAAATGGCTTTTATAGGGACGGAAAGGGAAAAAATTGAAAAAATCGGAAACTAGCCAAAAAAACTGAAAACTAAGCCATAAACACAAATCTAAGTCGCTGAGTCCGAATACGACGTTTATTTTGACATACAAATTACTCCGCACCCTAAAAACGGCTTCTATAGGGACGAAAAGGGAAAAATGAAAAAATCGGAAACTAGCCAAAAAAAATTTAAAAACTAAACCATAAACACAAATCGAGGTCGCTGAGTCCGAATATGACGTTTATTTTGACATACAAATTACTCCGCACCCTAAAAACGGCTTTTATAGGGACGGAAAGGGAAAAAATTGAAAAAAATCGGAAACTAGCCAAGAAACTGAAAACTAAGCCATAAACACAAATCGAAATCGCTGAGTCCGAATATGACGTTTATTTTGACATACAAATTACTCCGCACCCTAAAAACGGCCTCTATAGGGACGAAAAGGAAAAAATTGAAAATGTAATGGCCTACTTTTAGCCTCATGCTTCCTTGCGGCGCACCGTTCTCTTTTCGCGTGCTGGGAGTGCCTGGCGTGACTGCGTATAACAGGGTGCGTGTGTGCGGACACTCGCCTACTCGTTTCTGATTGGTAGTTGTGGTCGCGTCTGATTGGTTTGTGTTCTGTGTTTCTGTGTATTGATTGGTTGTTTCATTCCTAACCCCAGTTAATCCGGTGTCACGTGACTTCCTGTATAAATAACCGTGCCCGGCTATTGTTCGGTGTCAGTTGTGCCAGTACGTGTTTTATTCTTCTGCTTCTTGAGCTACTGACCGGTTTCCTGTATATTAACGTCGAGAACGTTTTATTGAAGCGGCGCCGTTTTATTCTCCTGCTATCGACTGTTCATTTGAATAAATAATAAAAGAGAGAAAAAGAGAAAGAGATTGAATTGTGAATTAACTGTGGAAATATTAACGACTGACACACGCACACACACAACCAAACGCAATCGTGTATTTTTCACTTTGAGCAAAAGTGCAGGTCGACGAAGTTCCGAGCGCTCTGATCCCCACATCAGCGTTCGAGGCCGGGGAATTTGGAGCGTTGGCAGTCCAGAGTGATCGTTACACCCGGGGTGCACATTTCAAAAAAATCGGAAACTAGCCAAAAAACTGAAAACTAAGCCATAAACACAAATCGAAGTCGCTGAGTCCGAATATGACGTTTATTTTGACATACGAATTACTCCGCACCTTAAAATTGGTCTCTATAGAGACGAAAAGGGAAAAATTAAAAAAATCGGAAACTAGTCAAAAAAAATTTGAAAACTAAGCCATAAACACGAATCGAGGTCGCTGAGTCCGAATATGACGTTTATTTTGACATACGAATTACTCAGCACCCTAAAAATGGCCTATATAAGGACGAAAAGGAAAAAAATTAAAAATTCGAAAACTATTAAAAAAATCTGAAAACTGAGCCATAAACACAAATCGGGGTCGCTGAGTCCGATTAGATTTTTTTCTTTTTCGTCCCTATAGAGGCCGTTTTTAGGGTGCGGAGTAAATCGTATAGCAAAA